>PVJA010040456.1:0-18428 GCA_004027025.1 Myocastor coypus | reverse complement strand
TTTTTTTTTTTTTTTTTTTTGTCTTTTTGAGACAGGGTCTCGCTATGCAGTTGAGGCTGGTCCTGCGCTCACTTTTGTAGCCCAGGCTGGTCTCGAACTCGCACCAATCCTCCTGCCTCAGCCTCCCAAGTGCTGGGATTACAGGCGTGAGCCACCACGCCCGGCTAGCTGTGTGGTTTTTGATTTCCTCCCCCTGAGTGCTGTTGTTCTACAGGTCCTTCTAGGAGCAGCCTTAGGGCAAACTACCCCAGCCTAGTGGCAGGGTGGAGGGGAACCAGGAGCACACCCAGGAAGATAAAGCTTAGAATGAACGAGAAGCCAAAACATCCATTAAATCTGCCCCAAGGGCCTTCACCTTCATCTCAAAGAAGCAGGAGCTCCTCCTGATGCCAGTACTACCCAGAGAGGTGGTACAGTTTCTCTTTAAATTCTTTTTTTTGTTGTTTTTTTTTTAGGGACTGGGCTTCAAACTCAAGACCTTGCACTTGACAGGCAGGCACTTGTGCCATGGAGCTATCACCCCAGTCCCTTCCCTTTAAATTCTTTGAAATGAGTGCAGTGAAGCCAAAGTTAGGGTGCTACATCAATGACCCTAATGAGTATATTTGAGGCTTTAGTCCCTCTGCAGTGGTCAAGCTCACATAAGAGGATATTTGAGGAGTCCCTAATTCTGGACAAGATTTCATCTAGCTGAGAGACAAAGGTCATAGTATGCATCAGTAAAGCCAGAATATATATTATACTTAGAACTATGATGAGAATAGCCACTGATGAGATATGACCAAAGAAGTCCTGCCTTCCTCCTACTCAAGGGTGGGATCTTGAAGATTCATATGGACCTTGAGTGCTTCTTCTTTGGAGGTTCAAGTAGAGGAATGCAGCTCCTTTACCTTTGCCCAAGGCTCAGTCCTCTCCTATAGGGTGTGGCCATCTTAGAATGAGCACTCAGCTTGGGGAGGGAGAGATGCATATAAAACAGCAGTTCTCAACCTGTGGGTCGCAACCCCGGCGGCGGGGGTGGGGGGCGGGTGGGGGGGTGGGGAGTGGCGGTCGAACAACCCAAACACAGGAGTCACCTAAAGCCACCAGAAAATACATATTTAAACCCATGCTATGCCATGGTGAAATGTTATTTATTGGAATTAGTAATAAATATTTCTCAACATACAATTAAATACTGTTTTTGTGATTAATCACTATTTTAAATTATGTTTGCTGGGCGTGGTGGCACTCACCTGTAATCCCAGCACTTGGGAGGCTGAGGCAGGAGGATCGTTGTGAGCTGGAGGCCAGCCTGGGCTACAAAAGTGAGCTCAAGGCCAGCCTGAAACGCATAGCAAGACCTTGTCTCAAAAAGCCAAAAAAAAAAAAATTATGTTTGATTTGTAGCAATGAGAATACATAATGCATATCAGGTATTTACATTCCAAATCATAACTGTAGCAAAATTACAGTTTTGAAGTAGCCACCAAAATTATTTTTTGGGTCAGGGTCACTGCAACACGAGAAACTATATTTTGGGGTCACGGTATTAGAAAGGTTGAGAACCACTGATGTAAGAGTATTGAAGAGCAAGTTTAAAAGAAAGCTTTGTGGTGCCCAGCAGGATGGCTCAGTGGTCTGAAGTGCCTGCTTAGGAAAGCTTAGGTGGCTGCAGGGACCGTGGTTTGATCCCCGGCACCATATGCTGTGCCAGCCCTGCCCGCAGGGCAGGCTGAGCCAGCCATAAAAAATAAATAAACAAACGAACAAAAGTTCTGAAACAAGAAAAAAAAATTTCTAAAAAAAAATAATAAAAGGAAGCTTTGTATAAACTAAAGCTCTGAAGGTCACTGAGGAAGATAATGAGGTTACTACAGTGCTGGTAGAGGGAAAAAGTGTGCTACTTGAAAATAGATAGAAGTTTGATCAATCTTATATACCTATATGTATTAATCTAAACTGATCCGATGATGAAAATATGTAATATAACCATTGTTAAATTTAAACAATAAAAGAATTGAAAAAAAAAAAAAAAGAAAATAGATAGAAGCATTCAGAGTTGATGTTATACCCATTCTACACTGACCTCGTGGTCCTATTGTTAATGATGTATAGACAACCAAAGAGGTCAAGAGTAAACTTGAGAGGGACCCAGTAATGCAAAACTTCCACATAAATACAAGGACCCTGAAACCAGTTCTTACCCATAGCCCCTACTAGGGCTCAGAACGTTCCCAGCTTCCAGTGACTCCCTCTCTTTTAGATAGTGTTTGGGTACTGCCTCTTGAGAATGAGCATCTTTCTGGATGAGGAAACAAAAAGAGGGAATTTTAGCACAATGTGGTGTGTAGCCCAGTTCTTTTTTTTTTTTTTGGTGCACCATTCCTGGAGGTACTGCAATACCAGGTCGATGCGTGGAGTGGACAGAGCAAGCTCCTATTCCATCTCCCAGCTCCAAAAATCCATTTAATATATTGTCCTCGGATAGAGGACGTATCAGATATTAAACTGATAAGAACAGATACTACACATGATCTTAGCCAAAAGGCCGAGAAGCGATGTAGCCCAGTTCTAACAACTCCTCAGCTCTAACAAGCGTGCACTTCAGACTGAGTCTATCAAGTAATCCTTTCTTAAGGTCTGGGATATTGGTGCAGATCAAGATACCAGGCAGGAATTGGGGAGGTAGGTAGATCAGTAGTATAAGTGCCAGGGGCCCGGCAGGATGGCTCAGTGGTCTAAAGTGCCTGCTTAGGAAAGCTTGGGCGGCTGCAGGGACCTCGGTTTGATCCCTGGCACCACATGCTGCACCAGCCCTGCCCTCAGGACAGGCTGAGCTGGCCATGGAAACAAATAAATAAACAAACAAAAGTTCTGAAACAAAACAAAAAAAAAAAATTTAAGTAGTATAAGTGCCAGCCTGGCAAGTGCAAGGTCCTCAGTTTGATCTCCTGTACAGAGAGGGAAGGAGAGGAAGAGGGGGAGGGAGGGAGGGAGGGAGAGCGGGGAGAGAGAGAGAGAGAGAGAGAGAGCTCAGAGATCTTAGACAAATACTCTTGGACTCTTGGTTGATTCCCAGGTAAGTGGTTCCATAAACATTTTTTCCTGTTTACCCCAATAGCAGTTAAAGTAGCAGAACAATGGGCTGGGAAGATAGCTCAGTAGAATAAGTGCTTGCCTGGTAAGTACAAGGGCATGAGTTCCATCTCCAGTTCCACAAAAATAAATAAATTATCTTATTTACATTTTACTTGTTGCTATGACAAAACCTGACACTCAAAATGAAGGAAGGAAAGGTTTATTTAGCTCCCAGTTTGTGGAGGTTTCAGTTCATACTTGGCTGGTTCCAAGGCTGCAGAAAACAGTGAAGAGCAGAGGAAGAGCAACAGCTGTGACATCCATTAAGCCTCTCTCTTCTGATTCTGTGCCAGCACAGAGCTTCTCCAAAGTGACATGGCTGTGAAGATCAAGCTTCCCCAAAGACGAGGACTTCTCCAAGGAAGTGGGACTGGGCTAGGCCAGGCAGGAAGCAGCCAAGGCAGGACGGAGCTAGGCTGATCACACAAAGTCTTCCTCAACTCTTTTTATACACTTTTTGTGCTGAGTCACTCTGGAGTGGCCCCGAATGGCCCTAGAATAGAACTAATCACATCCCAGGGCAGGCCTGGGCATCCTTCAGGATGGGGGCCCCACAGCCCGGAACCAGCTAAGCCCATCCAGCCAAGCTTCCTCAAGTTGACACAATGTATCAACTACCACAATAAATCTTTTTTTTTTTTTTTTTTGTCTTTTTTCAAGACAGGGTCTTGCTGTGCATTTCAGGCTGGCCTTGAGCTCACTTTTGTAGCCTAGGTTGGTCTCAAACTCACACTGATCCTCCTGCCTCAGCCTCCCAATTGCTGAGATTACAGGCCTGCACCACGGCACCCAGCTAAATAAATAAAGTGACACAACTACGCACTTGGATCCAAGATTCCTGGGTGAAGCTCTGGTAAGCACAGGGAGATTCTCAGTGACAGACCCTGTCTGAACTCCTTTTGGGCAGCAGTTCATTGATTAATGAATCATAACAGTGTCTCAGTTATTCCTCTCACCACTGGGACAGAGACCTGACATCCAAAATGAAGGAAGGAAAGGTTCATTTAGCTCACAGTTACTGGAGGTTTTAGTCCATACTCGGCTGGCTCCAAGGCAGACTGGCACATGGTAGAGAGCAGCAGTTCATGGTAGCAGAACACCAACAATAGCAACAGAGACAACAGACAGTCTGTTTCTCTGTCTCTCTTACATTACATTTAGGCTCTGTCTCAGGCTATCTGCCTCAGGCCACACCCATAATCCCAGTAGTACTGAGACCCATAATCTCATCTGTAGTAAAACCTGTAATCCCAGTAGATCATGGGTTAATCTCAAATGCTAGAAGTCCCCACACCATGATTGCATGAAGCTTGGGGGGACAACTAGACACAAACCATAACAACAACAATGGCCACAGAAAAGAAGTCTCTCTCTTATCTGCCCAAGGCTGGGTATAGCACTCACATTCATAATCTGAGCAGTACTCAGACCCATAATCCCAGCTGTGCATCATGAATGAACAACAAGCTCTAGAACTATGCTCCAAGAATGCATGAAGCTTTAGGGGGACAACTAGACACAAACCATTTTGCCCCTGGATCCCCAAAGACTTATGCACATCCTTTATACAGAAGGCATTTTAGTCCGTCTCTAATAAGTGTTGCCAAAGTCCTCCAGCTTTAGCATTGCTGAAAAATTAGGTCCCAAAGTCTCCAAGATCTAAGGCAAACTTACCTGTGAGTCCTTGTACAAATGAAGTTAAACGCTCAATATTCAATGGCACATGATAGACTTTACCATTCCAAAATGTACAAGCAAGAGGATACAAAGTATTGGGACCAAAGCAAGTCCAAAATCCAGCAGGACAAGCATTAGATCTTACAGTTCCATGTGGAACATCCAAAGTAATCTGTGCTGAATTGTGAGCTCTAAATGCCTTACACAGCTCTGCCCCTACAGCACTTTTGATGGTAGCTCCCATGGCTTCTCTCTTAGGCCCATTTTGCTCTCTCCTTGCAGTTTCCCTTAGATCACTCATGTTCCTGGCTTTTCCAAACTTCTGGGGTTTCCACTAAAGAGGCTGTCTTAGTTACATTTTACTCATTGCTGGGACAAATACCCGACCCTAAAGATGAAGGAAGGAAAGGTTTATTAGCTCACAGTTACTGGAGGTTTCAGTCCATATTGGGCTGGCCCACAGCTGAGTGGAGCAGGGCAGAGAGCATCCAGTTTGTGGTGGTGGAACCGCAACAATGGCGACAGAGGCAACTGACCAACCAGGGGAGCAGAGAGCAACAGCTCTAGTCTGTCTCTCTGTCTCTCTTTATATTACATCAGGCTCTCTACCTTAACCTATCCACCTCAGGCCACACCTATAATTCCCATAATCTCATCAGTACTAAAACACAAAATCCCAGTGACTCATGAGTCAAGTCTCAATCTATAGAAGTTCCCACCCCATGATTGCATGAGGCTTTGTGGGGGACAATTAGACATAAACCATAACAGAGGCTTCTTGCTCTGCTTCACACACTGCCCTCTCAGGGGCACACTGCCTGGCTTCCAGGCCTTATGAAATCTAGGTGAAAGCCTGTGTGTGTGTATATGTGTGTGTGTGTGTGTGTGTGTGTGTGTGTGTGTGCACGTGTGTAAAGCCTTCTTAACATCAGAGATCCTGCATTCTGCAAGTGCCTAAAACCAACACCACATGGATGCCAAGGTCTGCTGCTCGCTGGAGCAGTAGCCAGGCTTTCTTCTTTCTTGGATGTAGGGATCAAACTCAAGCACTGAGCACTCTGATCCTGATTCTGAGGAGTGAATTCTCTGTGCTGACACCATTCTGGAACCTGGTGTGGCCACTGCTGCTGTTCTGGAACAGGAAGTTCAGAGGTTTTTTCCCCAGGGCAGAATCCCTAACCCTTGTGATTCTCAGGCTGCAAAGGATGGAGACCTGCTGCCTCCTGTGATGACCTCAGGCAATCCTTCTCTTGTTCCTTTTTGGCAATGGAGTCTCTCAGCTCTGTCTTTTCAGCCCACAACCTTATTTAAGCTTCCTTTCTGGCCAAACTCACCACATTTTAAATCATGCTGCTGGGCTCTTTGCTCTTGATTCTTACTGTAAATCTGGCTAAAATCTCCCAATAACAGCCATGCTGCTGCCTCAATATTTAGTTGCTTTGAAATATCTTTTGAAAGATTAGGGGCTGGCAGGATGGCTCAGTGGTCTAAAGCGCCTGCTTAGGAAAGCTTAGGCGTCTGCAGGAACCATGGTTTGATCCCCTGTACCACATGCTGTGCCAGCCCTGCCCCCAGGGCAGGCTGAGCCAGCCATAATTAAAAAAAAAAAAAAAAAAAGAAAGAAAGAAAGATTAATTAGTCTGCTATGCTTAATCTGTCTCAAGCAGTTTCTGGTTGTTACTGTTTTGTTTATTTTTTTAGTACTTACTTTTCATTATGGCCAGCTCAGCTTGCCCTAGGGGCAGGGCTGGCGCAGCACGTGGTGCTGGGGATTGAACCTTGGTCCCTGTTGCCACCTAAGCATTCATAAGCAGGTGCTTTAGACCACTGAGCCATCCTGCTAGCCCCTCAAGCAGTTTCTGAACATGAGCAAAATTCAGATAAAGTTTCTGCCAAATGTAACGCAAATTATCTGGAGTCTGACAACCAACACAGTCCTTTTGCCTAACAGAAACCTCCCCAGCCTGGTCTTTTTTTTTTTTTTCAGGGCTGGGGTTCGAACTTACAACCTTGCACTTGCTAGGCAGATACTTGTGTCATAGAGCTATCTCCCCAGTCCTCCAGCCTGGTCTTTACAAGAAGGATTTTCTCTCTCTCTTTTTTTTTTTTTTTTGGTGGGGGCAGGATTGGGGTTTGAACACATGACCTTGCACTTGCCATGCAGGCACTTGTGTCACAGAGCTATCTTCCCAGCCCTATTACTGGCAGGATTTTCATCAATCTTCTGGTCTTCTGAGCTCTGACCAGAATCTCCTATACAGAACAGCTGAAGTTGTTCCAGCGCTTCTCTTATAGGTGACATCTCCAAACCTTTCTCATCTCTTCCCATAAGCCATTTCCAAAACTTGTCACCCACGTGGTCAGAAAGTCACAGTAACAGCCCGACTCCTGGTATCAAATTCTATCTCCCTTTTTTCTCATTGGTGGGCTAAATATTCAATAATCAAAATGAAGGAAGAAAAGGCTTATTTATCTCACAGTTATTGGAGGTTTCAGTCCATAGTCTGTTGGCTCCAAGGCACAGCAGCACATGGCAGTTACCAACCTTTCATGGCAGCGGCAAAGAGCATAGAGCAAAAGGGAGAAGCAGCAGCAACAATGTCTATAGAGAGCAAGTCTGTGTTGCTTAAGTTGCATTCAGGCCATCTACCTCAGGCTGGGAGTAGTACTCACACCAACGATCCCAGTAGCAGTTACACACATAATCCCATTGATCATGAGCTAAGCACAAACTGTAGAAGTCCCTACCCCATGACTGTAGGAGACTTTGGGTGCACAACTAGGCACAAACTATAATAACTGCATTCTGTTTGTCCTCTTCCCAAGGATGTTTGCATCTGTCTTCCCTAAAAAGATTGGCCTGTATTTCTCATTTTAAGATGTGCCTACTTCTGGTTTTTTAATCAGGGTAATGCATGTTTCTACAAATGACTGTGGGATTACTGATTCCCTTTTGGTTTCATTAAAGTGTTTGGAGAGTGTCTCAGTAGTTACTCCTCTCTTGCTGGAACAAATACCCAACACTCACAACGAAGAAAGGAAAGGTTTATCCAGCTCAAAGTTACTGGAGGTTTCAGCCCATATTCAGCTGGCTCCAAGGCTGAGTGGAACAGGGCAGCAAGCATCCAGTTCATGGTGGTGAGACAGCAACAAATGGCGACAAAGGCAATTGACTAACCAGGGCAACAGAGAGCAACAGAGTCTCTCTTTGTCTCTCTTATGTTATATTCAGGTTCTCTGCCTCAGGCTACTTCAGGCTACAATCATAATCTCAGCAGTACTAAAATCCATAATCCCAGCAGTACAAAAACACATAATCCCAGTGGATCGTGAGTTAGTCTCATACTCTACAAGTCCCCACCCCATGACTACGTGACGCTTTGGGGAGACCACGAGACACAAACCACAACAGAGAGTATGGATATTAAGTAGTGCTCAGCAGTGAATCCATGGAAATATCTTATTTCTCTATTCCATTTGAAATAATTTTGCAGGACATGTAGTTTGGAAGTTGTTTTCTTTTCCTTTCTTTTTTTTTTTTGAGACAACATCTCACTATGCAGTTCAGGCTGGCCTTGAGTTCACTTTCGTAGCCCAGGCTGGTTTCAAACTCACACTGATTCTCCTGCCTCAGCTTCTCAAGTACTGGGATTACAGGCGTGTACCACCAGGTCTGGCCCAGTTGTTTTTTTTTTTTTTTTTTTTTACAGAACTTCACTTTTAAGTTCTCCTTAACTTAAGGGTTTATGTTGCAAAATCTGCTGTTACTCTGTTGGGTTTGCCTATGTAGATGATTTTTTTCTTTTCTCTAACAGCCTTTAAAATTCTGCTTTTGGAGCCGGGCGTGGTGGCACACGCCTATAATCCCAGCACTCGGGAGGCTGAGGCAGGAGGATCGGTGCGAGTTCAAGAGCTACAAAAGTGAGCTCAAGGCCAGCCTGAACTGCCCAGTGAGACTGTCTCAAAAAGACAAAAATAAATAAATAAATAAATAAATAAATAAATAAAATTCTGCTTTTCGGGTCAGATATCTATGTTTCTATGTCTGTCTGTCTGTCTAGGCTGGGGAGATAGCTCAGTGGCTTAAGCGCCTGCCTGTCTATCTATCTATCCATCCATCTATCTATCTACCTATCTATCTATATTCTTTTTTTTTCTTTCTTTTTGTGATCAAGTCTCGTTTATTCAAAAAGGCTCTCGGGTATACCTCTATATTCCTATCTATCTGTCTATCTATATATCTCAGTGGCACAATGCCTCCCTGGTAAGCTTGAGATCTTGAGCTCAATTCCTGGTACCACAAAAACAAATGAACAGATAAACAAAGAAAAAGCTGGGTTTTTTTTGGTGGGGTTTTTTTTTTGGTGGGGCTGGCAAGATGGCTCAGTGGTCTAAAGTGCCTGCTTAGGCAAGCTTAGGTAACTGCAGGGACCATGGTTTGATCCCCAGCACATTCTCCACCAGCCCCACGCTGAACCAGCCATAATATTAAAAAAAAAAAACTTTTTGTGTTGAATATTTGGAATCTTTTTTTAAAAAAATGTATTTAGTACATGGTCTACACAGTCACAGTACACCATTCAGACTCATAGTGATCCTCTGGTTTTCCAGCCTCCCAAGCACTAGGATTACAGGCTTCCCATCTCGCCCAGTCTCAGTCGCTGTCCCAGTGCTCCTCAGGGGCAGGGCTGGCACAGCAGGGGAATCTTGATTATTATTTGCCTTGCTGTAGTTCTTTTCTGATTATTTATTTATTTTGAGACAGAGTTTCTCAGTGCAATTTTTTTTTTGAGACAGGGTCTCATCATGCAGTTGAGGCTGGCCTTGAGCTCAGTTTGTAGCCCAGGCTGGTCTTGAACTTGCACCAATCCTCCAGCCTCACCCTCCGGAGTGCTGAGATTACAGGCGTGAGCCACCACGCCCGGTTTCTCAGTGCAATTTGTGCTGGCCTCATGCTTACTCTTTGTAGTCCCCAGGCCAGGCCTGAACTCTCAGTGATCCTCCTGTCTCAGTCTCCTCAGTGCTGGGATTACAGGCCTGCACCACCATGCTCTGGGGATCCTGGCAGACATGGTCAGGGGGATGGGACTGGGAGCCCAGATGGCATGCTCAGGGTTCTGGGGCTGCCACAGTGTGTGGGGCTGGGGATTGAACTCAGGTTCTTCTGCTTGCCAGGCAAGTGCTTATTCTACTGAGCTATCTCCCCAGCCCTCCTCTTCTTTTTAAATTTTATTTTATTAATTTATTTTATCTAGACAGGGTCACTCAATGTAATTCAGATTATCCTTAAACTCATTTTGTAGTTCAGGCTGGCCTTCAACTCACAATGATCCTCCTGCTTCAGCTACTGGGATTACAGCATCTGTGGCATCATGCCCTTTTTTTGTTTGTTTGTTTTGTACCGTGGATTAAACTCCGGACCTTGCTCTTGCCAGGCAGTTTATGCTACTAAACTAACTCTCCAGCCCCTAATCTCTTCTTCTTTTGA
This sequence comes from Myocastor coypus, assembly GCA_004027025.1. Taxonomy (NCBI): domain Eukaryota; kingdom Metazoa; phylum Chordata; class Mammalia; order Rodentia; family Myocastoridae; genus Myocastor; species Myocastor coypus. The sequence goes on along the minus strand of PVJA010040456.1, from coordinate 8,143 downwards.
GACGGGGTTTCACTATGACATTCAGTGCTGGAATTGAGTGCTGGTATTACAGGAGTACACCACAAAACCGGGTTCCTCTCTTTTGATTTTTTTTTTTTTTTCCTGCTAAAATAGAAAGGGTCATTCCGGCATGGAGGCACACACCTGTAATCCCAGCGGCGGGATGTTCCAACTGTTGGCACTGTTGCACAAGCCCTCAATTGGCCACAACACTTCCCTAGGAAATAATCTAAGCAGTACACTATCCAGAAAAATTCACCTATGAGAGGTGATCCTGTGTGCTCCAAAACCAAACAGGACCATCCATTGACCGGTAGGAATACAGCAAAACGCTGACATGTTTCACTGGGTGCGGAGAGCAAAATAGAACTGAATTCAGCTATGCTTCGAGATCCAGGGTGAACAGCACGGGGAGGAAGGGCGGAGTCTGAAGGCAGCCCAATCGCTTGCTTAGGGGGCGGGCTTTATAAACTATCCAATCAGGGGGTCCGAGCAGGGCGTCCTTGCTTGCGCAGAAGACCGGATGTTGAACACCTTAGAAGGAGACCATGGTCCGCGTTAGACTGTCTTGCTTCAGAACTTCTACTTGCTGCGGGCTGCTTGAGAAGGACTCTGGGAGACACTCAAACCACACTATGGTGAGCTTGTGGGAGGATCGGGGCTGTGAGATGGACTGGGATGGGGCGGGGACGAAGTCTGGATGCCAGTTAGGAACAGCAGTGATGGACTGGAGCCTCCTTGTGGGTTCCTTGGTCTCAGGTTCCCCCTGGTCTTTCGAAGTGCGGACCCTCTTGCCCTCTTGCCCTATCTGGTGTCTGCTCCTTTGTTGTGTACACAGCTCCCGCTCTCGGCACAGCCGCCCTGTCAGCCCAGAGTGCAGTTTCAGGCAGCCCCAGCCTTTCCGTGTCACCAACTGTGTGTGAAGAGTGGGAGTTGTAGGGAGACCCGGTCCCAGGAAGGAACCAGGTGGCAGAGATGTTTCGCGCTGCGCCTCTGCTCTCATTATTGCTCCCACCAGCAGAAATTAGTTTTTATGAATGTGATACAGCGTGTCAGACCCACAACTATTTGCACTGGGGTTCGAATTTACAAACTTGCGCTTGCTCGGTAGGCACTTGCGTTATGGAGCTATCTCCCTATCCCCACAATTTAGCTGCTCAGGCCAATGTTTTTTTTTTTGTCTTTTTGAGACAGGGTCTCCGCTATGCAGCTCAGGCTAGCCTTGAGCTCACTTTTGTATCCCAGGCTGGTCTCGAACTCGCACCGATCCTCCTGGCTCAGCCTCCCAAGTGCTGGGATTACAGGCGTGCGCCACCACGCCCGGCTTGGGCCAATGTTTTGTTGATGAGAGCAGCTTCCTAAATTTCCACTATATCCCCATGTTTCCCTATTATGATGATAGCAATGTCACGAGAATCCAAAGAAATTTTTAATAGTGCTGGAGGTGTGAGGTTATGGAGTGCTTGCTAAGCCACAGTGAACTTCTTTGCCTCATACATAGAAATGCAAAAGTAGAATCGTTGTAATTAGGTAGCACATCTGTTAACAAAGAGGTCATTTAAGTGAGCCTTTCTGTGTAGTGTAGAGTGCTGAGAGAAATGGAACAGATTTTAACGTTTTTTAAGGGACAGAGCAAATGTTGGTGCTAAGGAGTTCCTTCTGAAGGAGCTGCCTCGTCTCCTGGAGCTGCCTCTTCTCCTTTCTTTGCTTTTTGCTGGGTAGCGCAGATGGAGTTCACAACAATTTTCCTGCTTCAGCCTCTCACTTGCATCTATCTATCTATCTATCTATCTATCTATCTATCTATCTATCTATCTATTTGTTTATGGCATTTTATTTGTGTGTATTTTTAGACAGGGTCCCTGTTTTTTAGTTAAAGCTGGCCTTGAACTCACTGTAGCTCAGGCAGACCTCAAACTCACAGTGATCCTTCTGCCTCAGCCTTTGTGGTGCTAGGATTTGAGTCCTGCTTCACCAAGCCTGGTTTGTTTTTGTTTTTTGAGTCCTGATTTCACTGTGCACTTTGGGCTGGCCTTTATCTTGACTGATTGATCCCACTTCCTCAGCCTCCCAGGAACTGGGATTGCAGGTGTGTACTGCCCACCCAGCTCTTTTTTTTTAAAGAATTTTTTATTTTATTTCTTGTTTCAGAACTTTTGTTTGTTTATTTATTCATTTTCATGGCTGACTCAGCCTGCCCTGAGGGCAGGGCTGGCACAGCATGTGGTGCTGGGGATAGAACCATGGTCCCTGCAGCCGCCCAAGTTTTCCTAAGCAGGCACTTTAGACCACTGAGCCATTCCCCCGGGCCCCCACCCAGCTCTTAAGTGCTGAGATTATGGGTGTGGGTCAGCAGGTTTCCTAGGCCTGTGTTAAATGCTCAGTGTGCAACTCAGTGAGCTGGGGCATCTCCATGGATCTGGACCTGGTAGGGCTGGAAAGGGACTGGGGTGTCATTTCCTATTATTAAACTGTAGAGTTGGTTTAAGAAACAAAATGCTGATGGAGGAGGACATTATATTATAGGAATAGCAGTAGGGGTGAAACCCTAAAGATGATGTCTGCAGACATGGTTAGGGGAATAAAAGGATTTTCTCCAGAGGGAGGGGCAAATGGAGAATAAAAGTGGTAGAGGAGATGGTGAAGGGGCAAAATTATTTTTTTTTAATTTATTTTTTTTTTTCTTGTTTCAGAACCTTTGTTTGTTTATTCACTCATTTTTATGGCCAGCTCAGCCTGTCCAGAGGGCAGGGCTGGCGCAGCATGTGGTGCCGGGGATCAACCACGGTCCCTGAAGCCGCCCAAGCTTTCCCAAGCAGGCGCTTTAGACCACTGAGCCATCCCGCCGGGCCCAAAGGGGGCAAAATTATAATAAACAGGGAAGTCTTCTGAGTCACATTGCTGTTAGGGTGACAGTAATGGAAATGTGTGTGCTACTGAGTCTGAGAGTGTTAAAGATCATAGACCTTAGGAAGAATTTAGCCAGGTGTGGTGGCGCATGCCTGTAATCCCAGCACTTGGGAGGCAGGAGCATCAGTGGGAGTTTGAGACCAGCTTGGGCTATGAAAGTAAGCTCAAGGCCAGTCTGAACTGCATAGCGAGACCCTGTCTCAAAAAGACAAACAAACAAGCAAAAAAACAAAGAATTTAGGGGCCAGTGGGATAGCTCCGTTGTCTAAAGTTCTTGCTTGGGCAAACTCAGGCTCAGCAGACCTCAGTTTGGTTACCAGTACCACATGCTGCACCAGACCTGCCCAAAGGTGGCCTAGGCAACCAAAAAAAGGGAGTGGGAACACCACCCACTCGGGGCACCCCTTCTGTCCTCTCAGACAGAAGTTTTTTCCCCATTGCAATTAATCATTTTTTTTTTTAACAATTAATCATTTAAAACAATTATTTTTTTGTTCATTTTGAGACAGGGTCTCACTATGTAGTTTAGGCTGACCTTGGATTCATTATGTAATCCCACGTGGCCTCAAGCTCATCCTGCCTCAACTGAGATTAGAGGTGTGGGCGAACATACTGGGCCTTAATCATTAAAAATTTTTTTAAAAAATGAGAAATTGCCTGACCTTGTCTGCCTTAAAATGAAAGGATATCATCATTTAAAGGTAATGGGGGGCCCCCGGCAAGATGGCTCAGTGGTCTAAAGCACCTGCTTAGGAAAGCTTAGGCGGCTGCAGGGACTGCGATTCAATCCCAGCACCACATGCTGTGCCAGCCCTGCCCTCAAAGCAGGCTGAGCCGGCCATACAAAAATAAACAAAAGTTCTGAAACAAGAAAAAAAAAAAAAAAAAGATAAAGGTAGTGGGAAGGGATTTCTGCAGGATTCAAAAATTGCAATGTGTAGGCCATCTTTGTATTATACACAAGACTGAACTCGTAAATAAGCTCTCCCACACACTCAGTTTGGAGGTGCCAGAAAGAAAGCATTTGAGACAATAGACAAGGGCTCAACAATGCAGTGTATTTAGTATTTTTTTAGAGAAGGGACCACAAGGTGTTCAGGATCTCATTACTAGATGGGGCTTGTAGTGATCTGCCTGTTTACAGCCTCCTAAGGGCTGGGATTACAGGGGTGCACCACCACACCCAGACTCAATCACCGCCTTCGCATGCCCAGGGGGTGGGGTGAGGTGGGACCAGCCAGCAGGCCTAGGGACAAAACTCTGCCTGCTTGCTGGTGCTTTAATTTGCTGAGCTATTTGTCCAGCCCAACAAGGCAGTTTAAAGTTCAGCCCAGTAGAATAAGCACTTGCCTGGCAAGCATAAGGGCCTGAGTTCAATCCCCAGTTCCGAAAAAAAAAAAAAGTTTACTTCTGCATTAAGGTTGCAAAAGAGGCACACAGGACAAAAGAGGGCTGGCTCTTTTACCCCTAATTTGGGAGATGCAGTTGAACGTTAAATTCATTGCCTGAATTCAAAGGCTTGCAGTATTGTGGCTGACTGACTTGAGGGTAGGGAGTGGATGTGAGTAGGGGCGTGCAGCCTGGGATGCATAATGTTGAAGGTAGTTACAGAAGGGATATGAAGTTTGGAATGAGAAATTCTTGGTTCTTAATCTTAGGAACCAATTGGGTTCTGCAAAAAAGTGCAATCAGTGCTTCGGTGGTTCAGTGGTAGAATTCTTGCAAAAAGGTCCAGTCACCATCATTTCTTAGAGCTCAGGATATTAAAGCAAGGGTGGTGGATAAGTAAAATACTAGGTTATTTAAACACAAAATGCAGTTGTATTGGTTTTGTTATCACACTGTACATTATATTACACACACACACACACTTGTTTTTGGTATTGGGAATTGAACTCAAGACCTTGCGCTTGCCAGGAAAGTGCTTGTGCCACTGTTCTATTCCTGGCCCATTCCCTCCCCACCCAGAACCAGGGATAGAACTCTGGACCTTGCACTTGCCAGGTAGGCATTTGTGCCCCTGAGCTATCTTATCTCCCTGGCTCTTTAATATATATATTTTTAATTTTGAGACTGTTTCACTAAATTGCTCCCTGATTATAGTGAAACTTTTTTATTTTTTTTGACATAGGATCTCTTCATGTTTCAGGCTGGCCTTGAACTCACTATCTAGTGCACATGAGCCTGAAATTCTTGGTGATCATTCTGCCTCAGCCTCTAGAGGGCTGGTATTAAAGGCATGAGCCAGGTGCGCTTTACAGGGACCTTTTGGTCTTCTCTCAGCCTCCTGAGTTGCTGAGAAGACATGCATGTTTCACTGTGCCTGGCTAAAATGAGGTTCATCAATCAACACTTAACCAGGATTACTGTGTTCCACTACATGGAACGTCAGGGAGCCGTGGTAGTGCCTACCTTTCATCTTGCTGCCCATTTGGGATGCTGAGGCAGGAAGATTGCAATTCTAAGACCAGCCTGTACAGTGAATCAAGATCCCACATAATATAAAGTAAAAATACTGGGGCTGTGCCGCTGATCTAAATCATGTGACATAAGGCCCTGAGTTCAGTACTGAAGCATTCAAAAGTGTGCTATGTCAGTAGAAAATTAGTTTAAGTTCTGAATTTTATGCTGTTTGCACACCTGTGACAGTAGTACAGGACTGCTTATGATGTGGTGCACTGTGGTGGGTCACTGCCCTGTCTGCAGCAGGACACCAAATGAGACCGTGACTTCAAGTGCACCACATTCAGTATAGCAGCAAGGTATTTAGTATTTTATTATGAAATAGGCTGTCACATAAATTTTCTCAGTAGCTGGTGAATGTAAGTGTAGGGAGCTGTTATTATTTTTATTTATTTTTTATTTTTTAAAATTTTATTTATTTATTTTTTTCTTGTTTCAGAGCCTTTGTTTGTTTATTCACTCATTTTTATGGCCAGCTCAGCCCATCCCGAGAGCAGGGCTGGCGCAGCATGTGGTGCCAGGGATCAAACCGCGGTCCCTGAAGCTGCCTAAGCTTTCTCAAGCAGGTGCTTTAGACCACTGAGCCATCCCACCAGGCCCCAGTGAGCTGTTTTTAAAAACAGCTTTTTTTTTTTTTTTTTTTCTAGAGAGAAAAAATAAAACAGACTTTTAAAACTAGATCATGGGAAATTAACAATGGTTATTATATTACATATTGTCTTCATAGTAGCTTCTCAGAGTACAGGATATAGGCATGAAATATTGTCCAAACAATATTAGCATAAATATTCTAAATCAATTAAGGAAAACTAGCCAAGTTGCTTCCCAATTCACAATATTGTACATTTTGGACCTTATTTACTCATTCAATTTCTTACACTAGTGAGATGATACAATGTTTACACAAGTGGGTCTGATTTATTTCCTTTTTTTTGTTTGTTTTTAGTGCAGGGTCTACAGGGTCTCACTACACACATACCTGCAGGGATCCTCCTGTTTTCAGTTTCCCAATGCTGGCATTACAGGCGCACACCACCATGGCCAGTCTCAATCCCTGTCTCAGCCTGCCATGGGGGCGGGGCCGGCACAGCATGCCGGGGGTGGAACCTCCCCACCACTTTGTTTGCCTAAGCAGATGCTTTAATTAATCCGCTGAGTTATCTGGCTGTGACCCTAAGAAGGATTTTTTTTTTTTTGACCAGTTCAGGCTGCCTTAAGGGTGGGTCTAGTGCAGCTTGCAGAGCTGGGGATCGAACTGCGGTTACTGTGCCTCACTGCATTTGCACAAGCAGCGCTTTAAGTCACTGAGCTATGTACCTACAAAGGTCTCTACTTTGTCCTTTTTATGGCTGAGTAGTACTCCGTTATATTTTTTAAAAAACCCACATCTTTTGTGTCTATTCCTTGAGCGATGGACATTTGGGTTGTTTCCGAGATCTAGTTGTTAAAAACTGTTGCTATAAACATGGTTGCACATATATTGCTGTGGTATAGTGTTCTTAATTCTTTGTACATGATATCCAGGAGAATGACTGGGTTTAATGAGACCTCTAATCCTGTTTTTTTGAGAGATCACACTGATTGCTACAGTAGTTGCTCTACTCTACACTTACCAACAGTGAAGGAGGGTGCCTTTTTCCCCTACAAATTTTTTTTTTTAGAAATTATTTTATTTTTCATTGGCCTCATTCCCATTCTGCTTAAGCATTGGCAGAACAGCTCAAGACCATTTGGGGGTGGTTCCTACCCACTCAGTGGCTTGTGCGGTAGGAGCTGCAGACCAGTCTTCTGTGGCTGGCTGAGTACTCCAGTCTTCAGTAGGGAACTGCTGAATGGGCACAGAGGGCACCTGCACACCTTTGGACCAGTCTGCGACCTCAGGCTGAGCAGCAGTGAACTCCGGAGCTGGTGCAGTCCATTCACCTTGAAATTCCTCCTTGTTCACAGCCTTTTCAGCAGCAGCAGCCTACTCTTCCTTTTCAATCTCTTCAGGATCCCGGTAGAAATAGAGATCAGGCATGACTTCCCATGGGTGTTCATGGGAAATGGGGCCACGCATGTGCAGCACTTCCTGGGCCAGCATCTACCACATCAGATGTGCAGAGTGAGCTCCCTATTGTTGCATGGGATGGCAAAGTCCACAAGGTGCAGAGGAGAATCTGTGTTGCACAGAGCAATGGTTGGCAGATTGACATAAGATGTCTCTGTGAGGGGCAGGTGGTCAGCCCTGGGGTCGGTAACCACCAGAAGACATGGCTCTCTGAAGGTTGCCTGCCAGCAATAGGAGTAGCTCCAGTGGCAGCAGCAAACTTCAGCACAGCCCGTTGGCCCGTGTTCCTAGAAGAGGTAACGCTGGCATCAGCAGGGTTTTCAATGGCCACTATGGCTCGAGCTACCAGGAGAAGCTTCTCCCAAGTCCACTTCAGATTTATGATGTAGATTCCATCACTTTTCCTTTTGTAGATATACTGCTCCAACTGGAAATCCAGGTTGGTGCCACCTAAGTGGGTTCCTGCAGCAAGGAACTTGAGGACGTCATCCTCCTTCATTTGCAGAACACCAAGGGCTCTGGACATTGTGAAGTTTCCCTTTAAGTTATGATGGGAATCCAGAACAGCGCCATATGGACCCTGGCTGGGCATCTCGGAAATCCCCTACAAAATATTTTTATTGGTTTCTTGATGATAGTCGTTCTTTCTGGAGTGAGATGGAATCTCAGTGTTTTTATTTGCATCTCTCTAATGTCAATGATGCTAAATATTTTTTCATT
>PVJA010040455.1:0-18495 GCA_004027025.1 Myocastor coypus | reverse complement strand
GATGATGAAAATATGTAATATAACCATTGTTAAATTTAAACAATAAAAGAATTGGAAAAAAAAATAAAAAAATAAAAATTCAGTAGTAAGACAACTATATAAAAGCACATGGGGCCCGGCAGGATGGCTCAGTGGTCTAAAGCGCCTGCTTGGGGAAGCTTGGGCGAATTCAGGGACCATGGTTTGATCCTTGGCACCACATGCTGCACCAGACCTGCCCTTGGGGCGGGCTGAGCCAGCTATGAAAATGAGTGAATAAACAAACAAAGGTTCTGAAACAAGAAAAAAAAAAAAAAAAAAAAAAAAAAAAAAAAAAAAAAAAAAAAAAAAAAAAAGCACAAATACAGGTACTAGCTAAAGTGAAGGAATGCTATTCTAAAATTGTATCAAAACATAACTTAAGATGGAAGAATCCAAGTTTTCTTACATGCCTGATGTAAGTAAGTACTAAAATAATGGAAATATGACAGGGCCAATCTGACACAGTTCTTAAGAAGTAGGTCGGTTAGAGTTACACGGGGAAGGTCCTCCAGGGGCTTCACGTACTCACACACACCAGGGTGGGGTCGCAGCCCAGCTGCTGTTAGGAGGTGGTGGCAGAGCCTAAGCACAGGAAGGGTGTTATCCCCAGCTCTGCTCTTCCTTTCTCTCTCTGCTCCCTGGCCAAAAGAAACCCCTTCTCAAGCTTAAAAACCAAATGGTCTCTCATTTAAGTAAGACAAAGTACAAAGAACAAAATAAAGGAATGATGGAGAGAAGCAAGGAGATAGATCTTTTGCAAATGTGAAAGAGTAGGTGGCAGAGGATGAGGTGGGAAAGAAAGAAAATTTTAAAATGTGTCATGTACATGTATTTAATACCCACAAAGAACATAAACATGAACCAAAATAGTAACAGCTGAGGGGCAGTGTGTGGATAGCATGCAAAGGTTCAACCTTCAGCACCAAAAGCATAAAACAGGAAAGAAGGTAAGATGAAAAAGGATTTAAGAAGGACAAAAACCTAAATATAGTTTAACAAAAACCCCTCAAACTTCAAAAACTCAATAGCAAGACAACTTTATAGAACATATGTACATTTTCTAACTTAAGCAAATTAATGCTACTTTGAGATTGTATCCAACCATGAATCTAAGATTGAAGGAGTTTTCTATTTTTTAGGTAGGGCTTTTTTGTTTGTTTTTTCATGTGTGTTATCAGGGATTGAACGAGTTTTCTGTTTTCTAGGAAGCTGACTTATTTTCTTTTTTTTTTTTTTCTTTTTCTTGTTTTAGAACTTTTGTTTGTTTATTTATTTATTTTTATGGCCGGCTCAGCCTTCCCTGAGGGGAGGACTGGCGCAGCATGTGGTGCCGGGGATCAAACTGCAGTCCCTGCAGCCGCCCAAGCTTTCTTAAGCAGGCGCTTTAGACCACTGAGCCATCCTGCTGGGCCCTGACTTACTTTTCTTGATGCTGACAAAATACTCAAAACCCTGTTAGAGGAGGACAGGTTTATTTGGCTCAGTTTATAGGGATTTCAGTCTATTAATCTCCTAGCCCAAAGGCAGGGTGGGTTGGCAGACAACACAGACTTTGCCCCTTCCACTCTACTTGGCTATGGCCTAGAGCAGGTGTAGCAGTCACTCTTCATCTTGGTCAGAACTATGCCAAATCAATTGGTGGACTGATTTACTAATCACACAACTTTAATCCCAGCATAACACAGTCTAGATTCAGCTACCTCTGAAAAAGCCCTATGACCACATGAGACTCTGCAGGGGACATCTATACACAAATCATGATGGGGCTTATTAAGAAAATAACAACAACAACAAAAAACTAGTAAATATATGGATGTAATGAAAATATGATGGGGCTACTCTGACTCAGTACTCATGGGCTAGGTTTAATTGAATCAGTTTTTGATAGTAGCAAGAATTCAACCTGTTTACACACCAAATTTCCCTTTTATTTTCCCTCAATAAATTCTGAAATCGACCTGAAGGTTTAGGTTTTCTCTTAGACAGAATGAGAGTGGAAAGGGAGAAGACAGTAGGGGGGCTGAGGAGATAGCTCAGTGGACTAAGTACTTGCCTATCTGACAAGCACAAGGTCCTGAGTTTGATCCCTGGTATCACCAAAAAACAAACAAAAACAAGCAAACAAAATAAAAAGCAAACAAAACAAACAAACAAACAAACAAACAAACAAAAAACAAAAAACAAAACCAAAGAAGGCAAGAGGAAGGAGGGAAGACCGGCATAATAAATCCACTATGGCATGAATCCTACCCTGTAATTCTGACTCAGCCCCATGGCCCAAGAATTCTAAAAGCTAGGTTTCTGACACTGCCTAGAGTAGATAATATAAATTAGCCCTTTAAACTGTTTTGTTCTAAACCTTTATTAAATAATCACTGGATAAATTATTTTATTGCTCAATTGTCTAAGAATGGCTCTAAATGGACATATCAATTAATATATTCATGAAAATAAATATTACTTACATTTTCCTCTTCAACACCAAGTCCAAGCGTTTCAGCAACAACTGTAGCTAAATTAAAAGATGATTTATCAGTGGGACAATTGCTTATTCCACGTATTTCTAAAAAAGAAAAACAAAAAATGAGAAAAACAACTATAAATTACATGTATAAAATTATATGTAGAAATTTATATGTATAAAAGAAAGGCAAAGGTTCAAAGAACCAATATAAAATGACATTGGACAAATTTATTTTCTATAAAAAATCCAAAATATCTGTTGGAAATAGGAATAAGCTGCAGGCATATTATTATTATTATCATTATTATTATTATTATTATTATTACAGGCTGGCTCAGCCTGCTGTGGGGCTGGGGCTGGTACAGCACGTAGTGCTGGAGATCGAACCGTGGTGCCTGCAGTTGTCTAAGCTTTCCTAAGCAGGCACTTTAGACTGCTGAACCATTTTACTGACCTCGAGCTAAAGGCATTTTTAATTTTTTTTTTTTTTAATGTATTTAGGTCAGGGTCTACAGGGTCTCGCTATGTAGATCAGACTCGTAGTGATTCTCCTGCTTTCAGCCTCCCAAGCACTGCAGTTACAGATGCGTGCCACCACACCCAGTCTCAATCACCATCTCAGCAAGCCCCAGGGACAGGGCCAGCACTGCACAACAGGGACTGAACCCCAGCCGCTGCACTCCGCTTAAGAAGGTGCTCTAGTTTGCTGAGCTATTTGGCCAGCCCTGCTGCAGGTATTTTGCATGCCTATAGATGTGGTATCTGGGACTGAACCTAGTCCCTGCTCTTGCCCAGGTAGGTGTTTAGTCTGCTGAGCTATCTTCCTGGCCCTTCCAATAAGTTATTTTTAACTGACACAAAATGAATTTTAAAATAGATTTATAGCAAATTAAGTTATAAGAGAAATATTAAACCATACTTACAGTATATTTCATGAATATAGGGGAGAGGTTTTCAGAGCTGCACTATTTTTAAATTTTAGGTAACTCAACAAGTATTATAGAGCACCTACCAGTTCCAGGCATTGTGCTACTCACTGTGTGGAAAGAAGACATTTTTTTCTTTTTCAAAGCTAAAGATTACAACTGAAAATTAAAAAGAACTGCAGTAGACTGTGACGGACACATTAAAGGTAATATAAAGGGTAATTTAAATGTAGAAGGACCTGTACATTTTCACTGGGAAATCGAGACAAACTATACAGCTTAGCAGGTTAATGAGATTGGAAGTGGAAAGTAAAGTGTCTAGATTAAGTAGAAAGGCCCAGATACATGAAATTAAAATACTTGTTTAGGGTACTACACGTGGTTTCTAATTTCTCCTGTGAACAATGAACAGAAATGCAGAAGTTTCAGAAAGATGACTGAAGCCATCATTGGGTTAAAAAAGTAATTCTGACAGTAACAGTCTCATAGGCAAGAAGCAATTATGGACAAAAACCCCCTGATTATATTGCTGAAAGTCTTGATGTGACATGCTGATGGCCAAAAGTATATCAATGAGAGTACAGAAAAACATGCACAACAGACAAGGGAAAGTGAAATCAGGAATCAGGAATCAGTAAGACTTAGAAGCTTGTTAAGAGAGGCAAAAGCAAGAAACCTAGGATGACAGTTTTCTGAATTAGGTAACTCAAAGAGGCAGGTACAGTGTCATTTACAGGTTATAATGTAAGAAGAAACGTAGGTCTGACAGAAAAGCTTCCATTATGGACATGTTGAAGATAAAAGGATGTCCAGGTAGAGATGCTGAGTAGCAGGCAGACATCTGGCTTGGAATCCAGAGGAAAAGTCCTAGACACAGATTTTATTAACACATGGGTGGTAGCAGAGCACTATTTCAAGGTAGGATCTCAATGTAACGAGAGCAAATAAAAACAAAAACAGGCCCATAAATATTGGGGAACATCAACACTGATGACTTCTGCTAGAAGTTCTATATAGCAGTGAGTGGAAGACAGAGTGTGTAGATGTGCTTGCTTTCTATCCCTGGCACTACAGAACAAAATCAGAATGTATACACTGCAACTTCACTTCTCCCCATTTACACTAACTTGCTTGGTAATCTCATCCAGTTCCAGTTTTGGATATTATACCAAGAAATTCCATATCTATCTGTATCCTACACTTCTCTAAACTTGAATTTATATTCATGAGCTCACCCAAGATATGTATCTAAATACCCAGCTTCCAGTCTCTTCTATCTTAATAGCCAGGAGCTCTAGACTTCTGATTCCCCACAGCACTCTCCTCCTCACCCATTCTGCTCCAGCCACACAGGCTTCTCTACACCCCTGAAGAAACCAACAGTTCCTCTCTCTGCAGTGCTGCTCTGTGGGACATTACATGCTTCCCCCACTCCTGCTCTAGTCAATTTTCCAGCTTCATTTCTCTTTAGAGAATCTGATTCTATCTGACATGCTTATTTTCTTTATTCCCCAACTAGACTGTAAACTCCACGAGATCAAAAGCTTTTTTCTTTAAACTGTATGTATGTATGTATGTATGTATGTATGTATGTATGTATGTATGTATTGGCCGGCTCAGTCTGCCCTGGGGGGTGGAGCTGGTGCAGCATGTGGTGCCAGGGATCAAACCATGGTCCCTGTGGTTGCCTAAGCAGGCACTTTAGGCTGCTGAGCTATCTTGCCAGCCTAAGAGCTTTATTCTGTTCAATGCCTGGTATATTATTATTTGTTAAATGAATGGTAAACTATATAAAGCCTTATCTAAATCAATAGCAATTTATATTAAAATGGACATTATCATGAATAAATGTTAATATTACTGTCCAATATGAAGACTTCTAAGCAACTAGCAATATAAACACAATTATATGAAAAAAATCTCTAAAATATACTGATTCTGTTGGTTGTTCTTGCTAACCAATAACCACACTTTTTTTTTTTTTTTTTTTAAGGGAAAGGTCTACAGGGTGTTCAAGGTCTCACTACTAGATCAGATTTGCAGTGATCTGCCTGTTCACAGCCTGCCAAGAGCTGGGATTATAGGCATGTGCCACTGTGACCTGTCTCAATTGTTGTCTCAGTGTGCCCTGGGGGCAGGGCCAGCACAACAGTCCTAGGGATTGAGCCCTCAGGCTCTCAATAACCACATATTTTATAGATTTATAAACATAATTTCAGTATCTTACTAGCCACTGGAGCTTCACTTTGATCGCAAGTATCAGCGACTAGAATTTCCTTTTCATTAGAGTTACGCTGTGAATGAACTGAAGTCTTGGAAACTTTTCTTAATTCTAAGAGAGAAAAGAGAAAAGATAACATGAAGAACAAACAATGATGATGAAAAATATTATCAAAATATTATTCCCATAATTGTCCTTAATATTACAGAAACTATTTTATTGACAGAATTCTTGAATTTTAAGAAGTTTCACAGGTTCCACTAAGCAACAAAGTTGTAAGTTAGGCCAATGAGTGACATACGACTAGAAGAAATGTTTTCTCTGCTATAGACAACATGCTAAAACAGTAACATTTTAATGTCTTTTCCCCTTGTATACCAGGTATGAATAAGCAGGTTAGTTTAATGTTTACTGCCTCATATATCTCCATAATCTTTATTTTAGGTTTCTTTCTATAAAAAAAATTATAAAACAACTTTCATCAGAAATATTTCTACTGTTGAAAGCTTTCCTTCGAAAAAAACTAAAAGGCCAAAGTAAAGGAAAATAAAGTTTTATTTTAATTATGATTTGAAAATAGTATTAAGACACAGTAAAAGAGCTGGGCATGGTGGCGCACGCCTGTAATTCCAGCACTTGGGAGGCTGAGGCAGGAGGATCAGTGTGAGTTCGAGACCAGCTTGGGCTACAAAAGTGAGTTCAAGGCCAGCCAAAACTGCATAGTGAGACCCTGTCTCAAAAAAAAAAAAGACAAAAAAAAAAAAAAAAAAAAAAAAAAAAAAAAAAAAAAAAAAAAAAAAAAAAAAAAAAAAAAAAAAAAAAAAAAAAAAAAAAAAAAAAAAAAAAAAAAGACAGTAAACTTCAAGCAAATATGGTTAGAACAAAATCAAAACTGGTCATCAAATTATTTAACAGTTATAGGTAATTTGCATAGCCTAACACATGTATCTTAAAAACCAAAGGTTCAGATTCTAAATAAAATGTGATGAGAATATATAACTAATTAAAAACTTATGATTTGTTATTTTCATTAGTTTTATTATTAATTATATATTTCTCTTAATCCAATGAGGAAATAAGCCAAAGGAAGCACTTTTGCTGGATACAAAAGATGGCTTTCCTAATGAAGAAAAATGTGTACTGTTTGCTGGATATTCATATTCATGAATTTAAATATGATCTGCTTTTACATGATTACCTGTAATGATTCATGTTGTCTGATATGTCCTGCCATTTCAAGATGTACATTCTTATATTTTAATTTAGTTCCTGATCACATGAAGGATTTTTAACCATTCTTTTGTTTCCCACTAGATGGTGATGCTGACTCATAAAATGGGGTACTATGCCAATTTTAAATGTAAGTCTTATTCTTATAATGTATTTGCATCATACAAATATCTTTAGAACTTCACATGTCATTTTAATCCTAATATGGTTACGGAACTTTAATTAATTAATTAGTTAATTAATTTTTATTATGGCTGGCTCAGCCTGCCCTGGGGGTGGGGCTGGTGTAACATGTAGTGCTGGCGATCGAAGTGCAGTCCCTGCAGCTGCCTAAGCTTGCCTAAGCAGGCACATTATACCACTGAGCCATCTCACCAGCCCCAGAATCTTAATTTAAAAGTTAGTCTTTACCATTCATTTTAGATTAACATTAAAAGAATAATGAGTGTCCTATGTCACATTATAAATTCCAGAGCTATATGAAAGGTAGTTTCAAATCATTTAGGAGAAATGGTAAACTAGGCTGGAACTAAAAATAAATCACTGAATTGAGAAAACACTGTATTGTCTCCCTAGTAGGAGAAACTGAACGAATCAAAATCCAAAATGTATAATAGATATTGTAAATTGAGAAGATAGTGCTCAAAACAAAAGACAATCTGTGATAGGTAAAAGGGGAAAGGAAAGGAAAAAGAGAAGAATATATCCACATATATGATAGTTAAGTTAATTATATGGCTAGTTTCTCTTAGTTCACTAAGAAGAAAGGTCTGTGCTAATATTGTTTGGGCAAAACATCACGCCTATATCTTGTAGTCTGAATAAATACTAGGAAGACAATATGTAATTGTAAATGTCCTACTGACCTTTTTTGAAATTCCATTTTATTGTTATTTTAATTTTTTTCTCAAGATAAAAATAAAATAGAAACAAGTTACTGATAATCCACAAAACACACATAAAATCATTTCTAGGTCTGCTACAAATTATAAAAGTAAAAATAGCCAGTTAAAGAGCTCCAAATGACAGGAGTACTGTAGGCAAAACCTGCAACATATAGAAGTTTAGAATCAGGAAGATCTATATCTAAATTTTGATTCATTTAAATCTAAACCTATCTACATGAGTGACTTTTTAATCTCTTAAACATATCACTAATCTCTGAAACAAAGGAGCTAATGGCTGTTATGAGGACTCAGACACAGAAATAATGTATGTAAATCACTCAGCATATTGATACCTGAAACACAGGAGGTGAAAGTTAATGTGAAGTTTGTTTCACCTTTCCTTTCATACCACTCAGATATATACATGTAAGACTTGTTTTGTTTTGAAATAGGAATCAAATTTGGGGGCACTCTACCAGTAAGCTAACATTTCCAGTCTTTTTTAAATTCTGACATAGGGTCTTATTAAATTGCCCCTACTAGCCAAACTTGTGATTCTCTTCCCTCAGGTTTGGAGTACTAGTATTATAGATATGTACTAACACTAAGAAATGGTTTTTAAATAAAAGAGAAAAAAATACTATATTTATAAAATGCGGTTGCACCAACATTACCTGGACAGTGACTCACTTCATGTTCCAATTTAGTATTTGTTTTTTCCACATATCGGACATGGAGATTCTCCTTTCTACGTAGCCGGTTAATGCCAGAAAATGAAAAGGCTGTTATTGGTGAATCTGGAATAACATTTTCCTCACACTCAAGCTCAGCTGCTTGATGCTGTTGATCATTCCTAGAGGAAAGTAAAGATAGAAAGTGAGGAGCCAGGGAGATAGCTCTGTGGCACAAGTGCCTGCCTGGCAAGTGCAAGGTCATGAGTTTGACCCCTGGTCCCACCAAAAAAAAAAAAAGATAGAAAGTGAATTCTACAAATATTATTAAACCACGTACTATATGGTGTGAATCCAAGTGATATAATCCCTATATTCAATAGTCCAAATCCAAGGATTAGAAAAGTAGGCAGAACAGGGAACATTCTTGTGAAAAGTGAAGTGGAAGGTGCAGTTGATGGTACATGAGATGAAATTAAAAGTGCTCCAAGTGACAAAGATCAGTAAAGCCACACTGTTTTCTGAGTGAAAACACAGTTCTATGTGTATGTGTCTATTTGGTTTTTGTCTTTTTGAGACAGGGTCTCTCTGTAGGCAGTGTTCAGGCTGGCCTTGAGTGCACTTTGTAGCGCAGACTAGTCTTGAACTTGCAATGATCCTCCTGTCTCAGGGTCCTGAGTTCTGGGATTGTAAGTATGCACCACCACGTGTTGCAGTTCTGTGTGCTTTTATGGAGAAGGGCAGACTAGAACTGCAGGAAGGGGAACCTTGAGTGTGGACATACTGAGGTAGGAGGAAGGAAACTGAGGCACAGAAATGACAAGATAATGTAACAGCACAAAACTAGGTAGGGCAGAAAGGAGGCAAGGCAATTAATTAGACCCAGCTGCAACATCTACGCAAGAATTTTTGTGGATTGAACTAGAATACTGTTAAATATACATGGAAAGGAAAGGACCAATGTTATAAGCCATGGTGGCATAATTAACAGGACCTGGCAAACAATAAATGCTGGATTTGCTAATACTTGATACCAATATTAAACTTTGTTTTATATTTTATATTGTTGGTGTGGTAGTTGATACATTGTGTCAACTTGAGGAAGCTTGGCTGGATGAGTTCTACAGGTTCCAGGCTGTGGGGCCCAGGGGCCCCATCCTGCAGAATGTGGAGGGCCTACCCTGGGCCTTGATTGGTCCCACTGTGGGGTGTGACTGGTTCCATCCCAGGGCCAGATGGGCCACCCCAGAGTGACTCAGCACAAAAAGTGTGTAAAAGGAGTTGAAGACTTTGTGCGGCCCTGCCCTGCCTTGCCCTGCCCCGCTTCCTTGGAGAAATCCTGGTCTTTAGACAAGCTTGATCTTTGCATCAGTGCACTACAGAGGAGCTTGGATCTTCATGGTGGAGCGTGGGCGCAGAACTTGGAAGACAGAAGCTTAAACCTTTCCTTCATTTTGAGTGTCGGGTATTTGTTCCAGCAATGAGTAAAAACTAAGAATTTGGTTCCAGGGGAGTGGGGTCATTGCTGTGGCTATACCTGACAATGTGGATTACAAGCTTTTGGGAATGGCTTACAGGAAGATACAGGAAAGGTACAGAGATGTTGCCTACAAGCGAAGCACTGAAACAGCTTCAGCTGATCTGTTGGGGAGATTCTGGTCAGAGCTCAGACCAGAATGCTGATAGGAAGCCTGGCAATAAAGACCAGGCTGGCAAGGTTTCTACCGGGAAGGACGGCAGCATCGGTTGGTGGACTGTAGATGATTTGTGTTATGAATTGGCAAAAGGTTTGTCTGCATTTTGCTCCTGTCCAGAGATCTTGACTGAGACTGAAATTAAGCACAGTGGACTAGTTAATTTGAAAAAGAAATTTCAAAATAGCCAAATACTGGGAAAATGGTGTGGTTGTTGTTGGGACTTTTAGCCAGATCTATGTTAAAAATGAGCCCAAAAGGATGATTTAAAATGTTATCAGTTTGGCCAGAAAGGAAATGCTAGCAAGGCTGTGGACTGTGCAGACAGAGTTGAGAGGATCTCCATTGCTGAGAAGGAATAAAAAAGATGTACTGAGGGCATCACAGGTGGTGACAGGTTCTCATCCTTTGCAGCCTCAGAATCACAAGAGTGAGGAACTCTGCTTTGAGGAGAAAGCCACAGAGCCCTATGTTCCAGAATGGAGGCAGCAGCTACACCAGGTTCTAGAATGGAGACGCTGGCCACACCAAACTGTAGAATGGCACCAGCATAGAAAATTTATTCTTTGGAATCAGTCAGAGTGCTCAGTGATCTAGGCACTTGACCCCTACAGCTAAGAGTAAAAGAAGCCTGGCTACTGCTCCAGCAGGCAGCAACCCTTGACATCATCCACACGACACTGGTTTTAGGTGCATTGCAAATGCAGGAGTTCTGAGGCTAAGAGGGCTGTCACCTAGATTTCAGAAAGCCTGGGAGGCCAGGCAATGTGCCCCTGAGGGTGGTGTGTGAAGCTGTGAGTGAGAAGCCTTTTCAGAGGTTTCCTCTGAAAAAGTCAGGAATGTGGATAGTCTAAGGAAAGCTGCAAAAAGGGAGCAAAGAAGGCCTAAGAGGAAAGCCGTGAGAGCTACCAGCAAAAGTACCATAACATGGAACTATGTAAGGCTTTTGAAGCTCACAACTTGCAGGTTGCATCTGATTTCCACATGGAACTATAGGACTTAATGTTTGCCCTTCTGGATTTTGGACTTGCCTTGGTCTCAATGGTTTGTATCCTGCTGTGTATACCTTTTGTAATGGCAGTGCTTATCTTGTGCCTTTGAATGTTGGAAGTGTTTAACTTCATTTGTACAGGAGCTCACAGCTAAGAGCTTTGTGTTAGATCTTGGAGGCTTGGAACTTGGACTTTTCTGCATTGCTGAAAGCATTAGGACTTTGACGACTCTTAAGAGATGGACTAAAAATGACCTTTGCATAAAATGATGTGCATGAATCTTTCTAATGCTATACAGTGTTCAAGTTGTAAAATGTTTAAGCTTGTCTATGTACCTGGAAATTGGCTTAAAGAAGTATGTGTATGGTTGCCAAGTTGACAAGGGGTGGAGTGTGGTAGTTAATACATTGTGTCAACTTGAGGAAGCTTGGCTGGATCAGCTCCTGCAGATTCTGGGCTGTAGGGGCTCCATCGTGCAGGATGTGGAGGGTCCACCTTGGGATGTGATTGGACCCACCCTGGGGTGTGACTGGTTCTACCCCAGGGCCAGATGGGCCACCCCAGGGTGACTCAGCACAAAATGTGTACAAAAAGGAGTAGAGGAAGACTTTGTGCAGCCCCGCCCTACCCGCATCCTTGGAGAAATCATTTTTGGAGGAGCTTGATCTTTGTGGCAGTGCCATTTTGGAGGAGCTTGGACCTTCAGTGGAGTGCTGGAGCAGAATTTGGAAGACAGAGGCTTGGTGTACGCTGTAGCTGCAGCTCCTCCTGTGCTCTTTATTGTTTTTTGCCACAAAGAACCGCTGTCATTTGCCTTGTAGCCAGCAGAGTATGAACTGAAACCTCCACAAACTGTGAGCTAAGTAAACCTTTCCTTCCTTCATTTTGAGTGTCAGGTATTTGTCCCAGCAATGAGTAAAAAGGTAACTAAGACAATTAGGATAATTCAAAATGCTGACTGCATTACTTTATCATACTGTGTGAGATATTATAACTACCATCTTACAACTGAGGAAATGAAGACATACAAATCCTGTTTTACAATAGTAACAGAGCCAAGATTTAACTTTTGGCAGGCTCTAGGGGTTCTATCCTTAACCATTCAACATATTATCCTGTAGATCATAAATCTAACAAATGACTACAGTAGCCTTAGCTCTTGTTCTGTCGAGACCCCTTCCAATCTTCTTTTAAAGAGAACAGTCATAATAGTCTTCTATTACAACACAATCATGTCAGTTAGATTTGTTTAAAATCCTGCTGTTTCTGCCCATTTCCCTGAGAAGACAGGCCAATGCCCCTTATCCTTTAGACAATGCAGAAGAACCTACATGACCTGACTGTCCTCTCCCCCATAACTTTACTCCCGCCACACTTGAGTTTCCTTAAACAAGTCAAGCACCCTCCTACCATGACCTAATCTCTTTTACATCACTGCTAGAATTTTAATACTTAAAACTGCATTCCCTATTTCATACCCAATCTGTGATATTTATTTTATACAAGTAAATGCTTTCCAAACAGGTACGCAACTTAGTACATTCACTATTTACCTATTAGAATGTAAGCTCTGAGGAGAGGATCTCCATTTTACAGATGAATCACAATAGGTGCACCACACGCACTGCCTAATGATCTGTTGAACAAATGAGACATTCCCAGATGCCTAAAGAAATACGCAGACATATGTTCCTGCCCAAATCAATTCAGAACCCATGGCACCTAAATACTGAGTTTGGACAAACTTTGAGTACTGAGTAAAATTAAATTAACTGACTTTCCCATGTCAAACCATTAGTGACCTTATCAGTCAAACTATTCTTATCAGTTTGTCAGCCATTTACTCTTTACATGACTAAATTAATTTGTCTTATTATACTAATATCAATTTGTAATACCATTTCAAAGAACTACATAATAAGAATTTTTATAAACTATGACCATAGAAATTTTAAAAGAATCACTACAGGACAAAGATTAACATTTCCTAACAGATACACATTTATTTCCCAGTAGTATTAATATTACTTGTAGTCTACAATCCTGTATTTCTCCCTAGAACAATCTCCAATGATTTAAAATATTATTTCTCATCTAGGGAGCATGACTTAGTGGTGGAGTGCTTACATTCCTTGTGTGATGCATTAGGTCTGATGTCTGGCACTGCTTGCCCCAAATTATTTAAAATGAACAATTACTGTTTATACATATTTATGAGATCTGATGTGATGGCTCAACATGTTTATATTGGGAGATTATATGAAGCAAATTAATGTTTATAACTTCACAAACGTTTGGAGAAAAACATCTGAAATTTAATTTTATAATAAATTTGAAATATATAAAGAAAGAGGCTTAAATCAACAGCCTTCAACATTGCCAGTTTCATTGGTAACCCATTGCAATCATGGAACGCTGGACTATGTATACAAATACTTCCTCTTAGTTCAAAGAGAAGAAAATGTTTTCTTTCTTTCTTTATCAATATTGATTAGAAAATTTATCACATCTACACCCTGTGCTCTGTATAACTATTATGAGGACAACAATATACAATGTGTCAATTATTGGGAAAGTAACTACTAATGTGTTTTGAAACTCTCATATTGTTATCCCTTATTAAAAAAATGAAAAGAAACATATAAGGAATTATCTGTTAAAGTTACAATTCTGCACAACATAGTTAATATCTAATCTTTAATCTCTTCTTGCAGTTCTATCCTTATTCTGGAAAAACAGTAAGCTAAAGTCATATGAGAAAGCCTTACAAGTTAATGGAGTGTGAAGTCTATCTGACCTTGCTTTACCTAATCACATCACACACAGCTTGCCTTCCTAGTAGTAGTCATAACAATTCAACCTAAAACATGAATGAGTCACATGAGGGGAAACAGACTTCCTGGCAGAGTCAGTCTAGATGTAGGTAAGATGACAAAAAGGGAAAAAAATCCTCCAAATGTAATAAAAAAAACTAGCTCTAACTAGAATTGCAAAATCTACAGTAAGTAAACAAGTGGAGGTTTTGCCATCTTTTGTAATAAAATAAAACAGAAGCAAAAATAACTTTTCTGTCTTAACCGTTTATTTTTTAAAACATTAGGACTCATAATTTTCTGAGAAAAATTAAATGATTTCATGTCCTAATTTTAGTTATATTAATTATGTATAGTTTTAATCCTCTGGTTACTTTTCCTGATGAAAGCCTGAGAATACTTTTTTTTTGGTAGTTCGTTTTCTTTGTAGAACTCCTCTCAAATTCCTGTCAGAACTATTTCAGTTATCCTCCCTGCCACCCCCAATCTGTAAGGATCCAGGGTTTCTATTCTAAGGAAACAACAAAAAAGATTTAAACCTTCTGTTGTTCTCTATCTGAATAATTTAAATGTCTAGTTAAAATATAACTTTTTTTTTTTTTGCTACCAGGGATGGAACTCAGGACCATGAGCTTGCCAGACAGGGGTTTAATCTGCTGAGCTATCTCCCTGGCCCTTATACTTAATGAAGAGAAAGTCCTGTAGGTCTACATAAATTGTTCAGTTTGCTTTATGAAGCTTCTGGGATAAGACTGGAAGAAGTAACAAAACTCAAATATTCATCTAAAATCTAAGTTATGAGGGACTGGTACAATGGTTCAGCAGTCTAAAGTGCCTGCTTAGGAAAGTTTAGGCAACTGCAAGGACCACAGTTCAATCCCCAGCACCACAGGCTGCACCAGCCAAACCCCCTAGGGCAGGCTGAGCTGGCCATAATACCAAAAAAGTCTAAGTTATGATATTTTCCATGCTATTTATAATAAGTCACCATAAAAACTGAAATACTCTAATGAAGTTATTATTTTCTCAGTATACACAAACAATAATCTAAGAGATGCACATATACTCTTCATATGTATCCTGAAACATAAAAATATAGTGATGTTTTTCTTTTTCTTCTTTCCTTTTTTTTTATCTACCTACCTTCCTATTTTTCTTATACTTGGGCTCAAAGCTTTGAGAGATGCTTTGCTACTAGGCTACATTCTCAGCCTTTTTTCATTTTTTAATTTCGAGACAATATATTGCTAATTTTCTCAGGCAGGTCTGGATTTTACGATTTCCTGGCTTAGCCTCTGTCCTAGTTACTTTTTACTCATTGCTGGGACAGATACCTGACACTCAAAATGAAGGAAGAAAAGGTTTATTAGCTCACAGTTTGTGGAGGTTTCAGTCCATATTTGGTTGATCCAAGGCTGAATGGAACAGGGCAGACAGCATCCAGTTCATGGCGGTAGAACAGCAACAATCGCAACAGAGGCAGCCAACCAAACAGGGCAGCAGAGCAACAGCTTAAGTCTGTCTGTCTCTCTTTAAATTACATCAGGCTTTCTGCCTTAGCCTATTTGCCTCAGGCCACATCTATAATTCCCAGCAGTACTCAGACCATAATCTCATCTGTACTAAAATACATAATCCCAGTGGATCATGGATCAAGTCTCAAACTCTAGAAGTCCCCACCCCATGAGTGCAAGAGGCTTTGGGGGGACAACTAGACATAAACCTCTATAGAAGTCCCTGACCCATGACTGCATGAGACATTGTGGGGACAACTAGACATAAACCATAACAGCCTCCCAAGTAGCTGATACTACAGATATAGACCACTCTGTCTGGCATTCTTTATACTTTTTTATTACAAAGTACCTCATCTTTTAAATGAAATGTGCAATTTTAAGATATCTTCAGTTTTTATAACTAAGTAAAATAAAGAAAGAAATGCTGGAGGAAAATATTTTGTGTTCCAATTTAAGAAAAATACTTACTCAATTTTCTGTTGCAGTTGTTCAGAAAGCTTTTTATTTTCTTCCTGAAGAGTATTTTTTTCATTCACTTAAAAACAATGTAAAAAAGAAGGTATATAATATCATGTTAGTGGTCAGGATTTTAAATTAATGCCAACATTTATGAAGAAATTGGAATTTCTAATTCTAAGTCCAAATGTTATTCAGAGTTAATGCTACTGTGGAAAGCTAATTTGTTACTAGATGGTCATTACTGCATTTCATATTGTGTCACACCCAGGTAACTGATTAACTGATAGTTTTATGTAATGCTTATAAGCAAAATACACATATTAGAGTACAGTCTACTTAGTCTCCCTAAGCACAAGAAAGAATTCTATCTGGTTACTCACTCCTCTATAATTTCAAATACCACTTAGTCACTTATCTTAATAACAGGGTATTAGTATAATTTTAACAACATAAGCACATTATAATCAATTTTTTCTTCCTTATACTGTTTCATGAATAATCATGGTATGAGTAATTTAAATATATCTATTAAGGTATCAACTATTTGTCTGAACTGACCTCCACTAACATTTTTTCTAACTTATAAAAAAAGAAGCTCAAATTTGGACTATAATTGGAGTCCTCCTAAAAAACTCCTTAATGCTTAGTTTGTTATCATTGGTAAGTGCATACTTTACAAGGAGGGACAAGTGTAAGAAGTCAAGTCACAGTAAGAATAGCTAGTTCTACCAGTGAAAGTTAGGCACACTCAAAACTAATTTTTTTTAGTTCATTGAAAACAAAGGTGTGTGTGAATACCGTTTCGACAATTAAATGATGACATTTTATACTCTAAGTAGTTAATTTAAAAATGCCAATATGCAGTATATTAACCACTATTACCATTATATTATCTTGTTTTGAAATCTTGTCTTATTCTTGTTCTCTTTAAGGTAAAATTAATTTTAAAAAAACCTGTTAATGCGGTGGCTTAAAAATGTAAGGCTTTTTTTTACATTGAGTAAATAATTTTTGGACTATCTGTAATAGGAAGATTATTCATCTATCTTTGGTCAACATTTATGAAGAAATTAGAATTTCTAACTTCTTAAAAAAAACTGTAGGATACAAACAGAGACCTAAAGGAAAGTAGAATACCCTAACAGAATCAAGATCTTATGGAAGCATTTTTTATACAACTGAAAGAGATGAGGGCATTAGAGAGAATAAAAATAAAGACAAGAAGAAGAAAAGGAATTTCTGAAATAAAAAAGGTTACTTTGGGCCCTCAAAAAGATCATAAGAGGTTAACTGAGTTGGGTATAAAACTACTGCACTAGAGGAATAGTAGAATAAATTTTTAAAAATTCACTATAATTACTGGTATAAGTCTCTGGGTACCAGACTAAGAAATCAGGAGTTTATTTTTAAGATGACTAGGTAACACATTTCAAAGATAAATAATGAGAAGACAGTCAAATGAGGTTACATGTATCTACAATCCCAGCACTCTGAGAAGCTGAGGAAAGAGGATCTTAAGTCTGAGCCCAACTTAGGCATCTTAACAAGACACTGTTTCAAAACAAAAAACAAACAAAAAAAGGGCCATAGATGTAACTCAGTGTGAAGGCCTTGAGTTCAATCCTCAGTATCATCAATAACAACAGTAATAATAATGGAAAGACTCATATTTCTTTTTGTGGAACGGGGAAGATTCATTTTTGAAGTATGTACAGTGTATATCAAAGTGAGAAGATAGTACTGATAAGAAGTCAGATAGGCTGGGAGTGGTGGTGCATGACTATAGTCCCAGGACTAGAAGCTGAGGCCATGAGTTCAAGGTCAGAATGGGCTACATAATGATTCCAGTCTGAATGAGATTTTTGTCTCAAAAAACAACCAAGGGATGGTCAGCTAGCTTAATGGATTAAAGCACTTGCTTATGCAGATGCAAGGTTTGGAAGTTTGATCCCCTGCTTGCCCTACCAGTCCTGCCTGCAGGGCACACTGAGACTGAGATTGACACTGAGTGTGGGGGCGCACATCTGTAATCTTAGCAGTTGGGAGGCTACAAAACAGGAAGGATCTGTGCCGTGAGACCCTGTTGACCCTGTACTAAATACAACAACAACAAAAACTCTAAGAGAACAAAATACCAGCAATAGCATGATTCCATTAACGTTTAAAGAGAAGAGGGAGTAAAATGAAGCACAGAAAAATAAAACTGGACTTGGAAAGATACAAATTAGACTGTTAAGAGGAGTTTACTTGGATATAGAATAATACTACATTCTTTCTTATATTTTAAAATAATAAGCATATATTATATGCCATGAGTACCTACAGAACAGTAATATAATTGAAAAAAGTATGAAGAGAGAATTGGCTTGGGAAAGAAGATAATTAGGTGTAGATATGCTGATTCTGAGTTACTTGGGGAGAATTCAAGTAGTAGGAGAAATAAATAGACAAGAAAGTGAAGAAGGGAGCCGGGCGTGGTGGCTCACGCCTGTAATCCCACCACTTGGGAGGCTGAGGCAGGAGGATTGGTGCGAGTTCGAGACCACCCTGGGCTACAAAAGTGAGCGCAGGACCAGCCTCAACTGCATAGCGAGACCCTG
>PVJA010040454.1:0-18433 GCA_004027025.1 Myocastor coypus | reverse complement strand
TTTTTTTTTTTTTTTTTTTTTTTTTTTTTTTTTTTTTTTTTTTTTTTTTTTTTTTTTTTTTTTTGTCTTTTTGAGAGAGGGTCTCCTTATGCAGTTCAGGCTGGCCTTGAGCTCACTTTTGTAGCTCAGATTGGTCTCCAATTTGCCCTGATCTTCCTGCCTTAGTTCCCAAGTGCTGGGATTACAGGTGTGTGGCACCATGCCCAGCATTTTTTTTTTTTAAGATAGTATCATGCTACACAGTTCCATCTTACCTTGCCTTGAACTTGAGGCCATTCTCCTGCCTCAACCTCCTGATAGCTGGGGTTACAGGAGAGCATCACCACACCAAGGCACTGCATTGTTCTTGCAGACTGTTAAATTTGTTATTTTGAATTGTAAATACCAATATCATTTACAGTATATCAAGCAGTTAATTTTGGTAGTCCCTCTGTGTCCTACTAACAAACTTCAGATATCAGGCAACTGAAGTTTTATGCCCATGTAGATATTTATAACCCCAAGTATATTAGTTTGAGAAGGCTCAGTCCATCTGCTTCTACCCATCTCTTCTGCCATTACCAATTGGTTCTCTCTGAATTGTTTTGTCTCCCAGTTTTACCAACTCCACTTCATTATCCCTTCACAGCTTTGATGATTCCTCAGGAATACAGGTTTTTATTATGTCACCCTCACTATTCTCTGTATCCCCAGCCTCCCTGTTTCTAGAGACTCTAGACTTGTTGTTTGCTGGTTGGTTTTTGTTATTTGTATTTTTGGCGGGGTTTTTTGTTTTGTTTTGTTTTGTTTTGTCTTTTTGAGACAGGGTCTTGCTATGCAGTTGAGGCTGGCCTTGAGCTCACTTTTGTAGCCCAGGCTGGTCTCAAACTCGCACTGATCCTCCTGCCTCAGCCTCCCAAGTGCTGGGATTACAGGCGTGAGCCACCATGCCCAGCTCTGTTTTTGTTTTTTTATACCGGGATCAAACTCACAAGCTCACACTTACCAGGCAGGCACTGTGCCACTGACCTATATCTCTGGCCCCCAGCTTCCCTGTTAGTCCGAAGATCAAATCCATAGTTATTGCCATAACCTACAAAGCCCTGCTGACCTCCTGGCCTCACTAGGTTCCATCTGCCTTTATACTTACTGCTGTGTCCTCAGCACAAGGCCTGAAACATACAGGTGTTCAATGTTTGTTGAATGAATGAATGTATTAATATGTTAAGGTTTAAAATCAACAAAAGCAATATATTTTTTTTGAGAGAGGATTTTGATATGCAGCTCATGCTGGTCTTGAGCTCACTTTGTAACCCTGGCTGGTCTCAAAATTACAACAGTCCTCCTGCAACAGCCTCCCAAGTGCTGGGATTATAGGCATATGCACCGCCAAGCTCGGCCCTGGCACTGAACTTAATATGTAGTCTCTGGCCTTGAATTCATAGAGATCCTCCTGCCTCAGCCTTCTATTTGTTGGGATTACAGGTGTTCACCGCCACACCTGGCCCAATATTACATTCTTTATGGTAATATGGCAGAACTGTACTCAAATCCTACCCAGCTCCATTGCTTCCTACAGGTGATTCATCTGGTCTGAGCTTCAGTTTCCACATCTGTGAAACAGGAGCAATAGCAGCTTCTCCTAAGTTGTTGGGAAATTTAAATTAAATAATGTAATGTGACAGAGCCTAACACATCATAAACATTCAGTGTTAGTTATAAGTGACATTGGTGTCAAATTATGAAATCCTTTATTTTTTTTGATAGGTATAGTTGTTGTTTGTTTGTTTTTGAGGAACCAAGGATTGAACTCAGGACTTTGCAGTTGCCAGGCAGGCACTTGTGCCCCTGAGCTATCTCCCCAGCCCTAGGCATCGTTATTATATACCTATGAAAAATGTGCAAAGGAAGGGAGGACTTTTGAAACTTAAACTAGACGATTTTTTAAAAATTATTTTATTTATTTATTTTTTCTTGTTTCAGAACCTTTGTTTGTTTATTCACTCATTTTTATGGCTGGCTCAGCCTGCCCTAGGGGCAGGGCTGGCGCAGCATGTGGTGCCGGGGATCGAACTGCGGTCCCTGAAGCCACCCAAGCTTCCCCAAGCAGGCGCTTTAGACCACTGAGCCATCCCACCGGGCCCCTAAACTAGACGATTTGCATTTACCTCTTTTGGATATTGTGACAATTTTCTGGCCTCCTGAACCTGAGTGTCATAGTCTTGCTGTGGTGGTTTTGTTGGTGGGAGACAGGAGGTTGAAACAGGGTCTCAGTAGGTAGTCTAAGATGGCCTTAAATAAGTAGCCCAGGCTGGCCTTCAACTTGCAACTGTCGGCCAGGGAGATAGCTCAGGGGCACCGGTGTCTGCCTGACAAGAGCAAGGTCCTGAGTTTGATTCCTGGTTCTGCAAAAACAAACAAACAAACTTGCAACTGTCTTCCTGCCTCAGACTCCTAAGTACTGAGATTACAGGGACATGCCACTAGACTAGCTCAGAGTGTCACTTCAAATCCTCTTTATCTGGGTAGTCTCTGGTGTTCCAGTATGTTAGGGTCTGCAGAGGGCCTGGGCAGTGCACCCTTACCCAGGAGTTAGTGGTTGGGAGTGGGGAAGTCACCTTGCAGGTTTTGAAACTAAAAGCTGGTGTCTGTGTGTGTGTGTGTGTGTGTGTGTGTGTGTGTGTGTGTGTCCTGAGTGGTCTCCCGTTGCTTAATCACAATTTTATGGCTTCTAATAGGTGGTGGGGAGGCTGCAAAGAGCCAGTTTGCTTATTTGCAGATATTGGGAGGTGCCAAGTAGAATATGGAATGCAAAGTTCTTGGTTTTTACCTATGAGGAAGCCAACAGCCATACTAGGAAGTGGAGCGGCTGTGGTCACAAAGTACCTCCAGGGCTGAGGAGAGAAACCCAGGCAGCAGGAGCTGGCTGCCTTCAAACGTCATTTTCGCATCCATGACTTTGCACAAATTCATTGAATCTTTGACAGTGCCCACAAGGCCTAACAGCTGCTGCATAATCTTGCCTACCGTGGGCATTCTGTCATGGGGACAGGGGCGGGGTAGATGGCCACCTGCTAAACCCATCTGCAGCACCAAGTGCTCTTCCCACCTTCAGTTGCCTCTGCAACCGAGAAGGTAGGGGTTGGGACTTTTGACCATGCTGGAAGCCCATTCATTGTTTGGCTTCTCTGAGCCTCAGTTTTCCCATCTGTAGAGAAAACAACATGTTTACCCTCCACAGGCTGTTGTGAGGTTTGAATGATGATGTATGTGTGCAGTTCAAGCACCCAGCGCTGTCTGCACCTAGGCCTCCAATCGGCCAAGTACTGACTGCCTGGGTTTGATGTCATCCCTTCCTGGTTCTGGGGCCGTGGGTGCAGTCCTTGTGCATTTCTAAAAACTTGACGTCTCCAGCTTGGTCTATGTTGCTGGCAGAAGTAGACCCCGGGAGCTCCTGGGGAGTTTTACTTAGGCTAGAGATCACCACCTGCACCCCTACCCCATCTCTCCTCCCCGCTCCCCGCCCTGCCTGTCGCGTTCAGCGATGCTGACTTCTGGCACTAATCGGGCTCCCAGAATACCCGCCGCGTCCGCGCAAGAAGGAGCCCGGCGCGCCGGACTTTGGGTGTCACGGTGGCGTTTCCCCCCGCGGTGTACGCCGAGTGGCTGAGCGCGCGCGCGAGGGGGCGCGCCCGAGCCGGGATTCGTGGAGCGGCCTGGGCCCCTCCCCAAGCCGGGCGCCGCCTCCTCCTCCTCCTACTTCTTCTCTTCAGATCCCTCCCTCCGTCCCTCGATCCCTCCCTCCTGCTTCCCTCGCTCGGGGCGGCTCGGGGCGGCCCGGGGCTGCCGCGGTGCCGGCCGGGCCTCGCACGCCATGGGGGAAGGGGGCGCCGTGGGGCGCCGCCGGCCCTTCCCCGGGGCGCCGCGGCGGCGCTGGTGGCGGCGGCAGCAGCAGCGGCAGCGGCAACGACAGCGCTGGTGGCCGGGTCGCGGCGGAGGCGGCGAGGGCGAGGTGGCGGGGCGCGCCGCCATGGGCCTGGCCGGGCTGCAGGTGGGTGTGTCGGGCCCGGCCGCGCAAGGGGCGGGCGGCGCGTGGGCCCGGCCGGGCTGGCCGGCGGGGGGACAACGCGGACCCAGGCCCGCCCCGGCCGGCCCTCCGCCGCGGGGCCCTCGAAACATGGCTGCGGCGGGAAGCGCCACCACGGCGCCTGGCCCGGGCGGCCCCGCTCCCCGCCCCGCCGCGCCCTGAGCGCCCCCTCCCCCGCTTCCCCCGGGTCCCCCTCTCCAGGCAGGAAGATGTCCAAGCCCCGCGCGGTGGAGGCGGCGGCGGCGGCGGCGGCGGTGGCAGCGACGGCCCCGGGCCCGGAGATGGTGGAGCGGAGGGGCCCGGGGAGGCCCCGCACCGACGGGGTAAGCAGGCTCCCTCCCCGCCCCAGAGGCGCCCGCCCTCCAGCCGGGCACCTGGGATCCGGCCTGGCCCGCGCCCGCACCCGCGTCCGCGCCGCCCCGGGGCGCCCGGCTTGCCCGGCTGCTTCCTTTTCCGCTGCCTGGCTGGGAGTGGCGGCCACACTGGCTCCACCAGGCCCCTGGCAGGCAGTGTTTGGCCTCGGAAAAGTTTCACTGTGCCTTGATGGCGTTTGTGCTCCCCTAGACCCAGCGTCCAGGAGGTGGCTGCTTTCCAGGGTGTGCGGGACCCGCTTTTGTTGCTGGGCGAGGTCGCCGACTTGGTGTTTAGTGGCTCCCGGGCAGCAGGGCGCTGCAGTGTTTCTGGGGAAGCTCTCCGGTGTAGTAGCCTGTGCTCTTTCGGGGACAGATCCCACCCCCAGAGACGCCCGCAGTGACCTGTACCGCCCGCGGCTGTCCACTGATAGGCTAGGCGTGGCTTGTAGGAGAGTAACTGCCCTAGCCTCTGCCCTTAAGAGCTTCCCTGCAGTCCTCTAACCATAGTCCTAGGTGGCCCCTGGGCTTCGTGATCCCGAGAGCAGCCAAGGCTATGCTCCTTCAGGGCTCAGCGCTGATAAGTCTTCCCAGCTGACCTCTGGAGCCAGTGGTTAATCAGATTCCTTGAGCCCTGTTTCTTTACTAGAGCTGCTGCCTATCTGCCAGGGCACTTAACTCAGCCTGACGCAGCCAGCTCTTTAGATTCCCAGTTTTTCCTGGGTTATTCCATCGTCCCTCTTCCCTCGTTGCTGGTAGGTAACAGAGAAGGGGGCACAGATGGTTCTTAGGCTGGCCAGATGTCCCCTCAGTGACAAGAACTAGAGCTCAGGGGGAGGGACCCTAAACCTGCCAATGCTCCCCTGCCAACTGGAGCTGGCATCCTCTGGTGGCCTCATCCTTGAGAGATGGTGTCACCATAATTCTTTTATATTCCTGTTTCCCCATTTTCCTTTCAATGCTCCAGATCTTCATTTTCAAGCTTTCAAAATGTGTCTTTGTCTTTCTAGGAGAACGTGTTCGCCGGGCAGTCGAAGATCTATTCCTACATGAGTCCAAACAAATGCTCTGGAATGCGTTCCCCCCTTCAGGAAGAGAACTCAGTTGCACATCATGAAGTCAAATGCCAGGGGAAACCATTAGCTGGGATCTACAGGAAACGAGAAGGTAAGCCTCTGATGGGCCCCTCTGTTCCTAAAGAACTCATGTAGATGTTCATCATGTTGGAGAGATTTGAGCCATGTTGCTAAGCTAGAGCAAAAGAAGCCAAAGAGTAACCCATCCCAGGGTGTGTGCCATGCTTTCGTAAGGTCAGCGTGCTCTTCAGGCTTGATTTTGCCAAGTTGCAAAACTGATGGGCCAGCCCTGCCATCAGTGAGGCTTTTAAATGCTGAAAATGCAGAAGTGCTGGTATGAACACAGGGCACTGATTGTTTCTCTTTTACTGGGGACCTTGACTTTTTATTACCATTTCAAAGAGAAAGGGAAAAAAAGCACAGGACCTTGACTTTATTTCTGAAGTTTCTTTCTGCTGGAATGAGCACCAGTGTTGCCCTCTGAAACAGCGCATTCTGTGATGAGATTTAGAGCTGGGCATTCTTGAGCCCCTGGTTTCATCTCTGACACCCTCCAGGCCCACTCCCACCCACCTCCTGTGCCAAAAATATGAACCAGAAAATACACCGTTGTGGAAAGTTCTCCCTGACCCTGCAGATAAATAGAACCCTCTAAGGATCTTGTTCTCACCTGAATATTTTCTTTCAAAGCTCCCCAGGTCCCCATACTCCTGTCTAATTAAAACCCACCTGATGAGCTGAGCGTTGGGCTCCCAGCAGCTCTGTAGGAGGAATGCTTGTCTTGGCTAGGGCAGGTGTCACAGGCACAGCTCAGCTCGAGTGGTGGGCTCAGATCTGAGATATAGAGCTGGGGGACACCCAGTCCTAAGGTAAAGGCTACCCCCAGTGTGATTTCCCCCCAGGGCACATAGCAGGACTTAGGTGCTAATCCTTTCATTATTATTATCATTATTATTATTTATTTTATTTTTCTTGCTTCAGAACTTTTTGTTTGTTCTATTTATTTATTTTTATGGCCAGCTCAGCCTGCCCTGAGGGCAGGGCCTGCGCAGCTTGTGGTGCTGGGGATCAAATCCCAGGCCCACTAATCTTACTTTTGCCACTTGGAAGGAAGGAAGGAAGGTAGGCAGGCTGAGGCACGTTGCTGTTCTTTGGGGAACCTCAGTTGGCTCATCTGTATGTCGGGGAAAATGAGCCTTCCCCTCCCCCAGGGCTTCTCAGAAATCAGTTACAGTGAGGAGGCAGAAAGGCTTTGTGATGGGCAGCAAATGGCAGCTCTCTCACTGGATGCCAGCCCTTTGCCTGCCTCCTAAGCGCTGGGAACGGGCTTGCTCTGTAGGAGTGACCAGGCAGCTGCACATCATTGTGGAATGAGGACAAATGTAAGTTGCCCTCAAAGATAACAGGGGACTCAACAAGCTAGCTAATTTAGCTCACAATGCCACAGAATGGCAGTGATTAACATTTTGGGTCAGATGTATTTTGGAGTGTTGGTTGTTTTGTGGTACAGGCTACCTTCCTGGGCAGCTAACTTCGTGGGCAGCGTTCTGGGGTTACTTCTGGCCTCAGTTTTCCCTAGTGCACCTAAACTCATAAAAGGAGGTAGATGATTTGGATGGTTTTGATGTATTATTTATTGAGCTATAAATAATCATGATCACAGCTCCGGAGGCCTCACTTTTTCCCTCTTCCTCACAGGCTAGCAACCAGTAAACTCCTTTCTCTTGCTGATTTTGCCATTTAAAGCCTTTAAAAAAAAGTTTATTTTTTTAATCCCACATTGGTTCAGGCTGGTCCTAACTATATATAGCCCAGGCTGGCCTCAAACTCACAGCAATCCTCCTGTCTCGGCCTCCTGTGTGCTGAGATTACAGGCTTGCAGCTCTGCGTTGGGAACATTTTATACAGATGGATCACACAATGCAGCTTTTGTGTTTAGCTTTTTGTGCTTAGCGTGATGTGTAGCATGTGTTGATGAATGGCATGTTCCTTTTTGAGGCCAACACATGTTCCCTTGTGTGGATAACCCACGTTTTGTTTAATCATTTATCTGTCGATGGGCACTGGGCCTGTTTGTGCTTTTAAGCTGTTAAGAATAAGCCACTGCATTCATGTGCAGAGTTCTGTTCAGACAGATGTTTTTAATTCTCTTGAGTAAATGCATAAAAGTGGAATTGCTGGGTCATACGGTAATCATGTGTTTTTGAAGAACCGCCAAACTTTGTAAAGTGGCTGGGCCTTTTTACATTCCTATCAGTAGTGTGTTACGTACATATTTTAAAAAGTAAGTCTTTAAAAAAAGAAAAATAGGGGCCTGGTGGGATGGCTCAGTGGTCTAAAGCCCCTGCTTGGGAAAGCTTGGGTGGCTTCAGGGACCACGGTTCGATCCCCGGCACCACATGCTGCGCCATCCCTGCCCTTGGGGCGGGCTGAGTGGGCCATAAAAATGAGTGAATAAACAAACAAAGGTTCTGAAACAAGAAAAAAATAAATAGAACAAATTCTTAAAAAAAAAAAAAAAAAGTTTGGCAGTACTGCCTCTCCAGACTATTATCAGGTATAGTATTTACAATGGCGTCTCAGTGCCCGGGTACTCTACAGAGGACCATTGTGAACACTAGCTTTATCCTTGCTACAAGAGGAGCTTGTCTTGATTAGGATCTGAAGTGAGGCCTGGTGTGGTAATTACACCCATAATCTTGAGAGGCTGAGGCAGGAGGATCACAAGTTCAAGCCCAGCCTGGGACCTTAGCAAAGCCCTGTAGTCCAATGTTAGAGCAGCCCCAGGTTTCATATCCAATATGCCATGCTCCAAAAAGTTCGGTGCCCAGCACTCCCAGAATCCTCTCTTCTCAGCCTGTCTAGAACACTGCTGACAGGTCTCCCAGTTGAGAGGCAGGGTGGAGAATAAGCCCCTCTTTCCTTTCTTTCTGCTTCAGAGAAAAGAAATGCTGGGAACGCAATACGAAGTGCTGTAAAGTCTGAGGAGCAGAAACTCAAAGACGCCAGGAAAGGTCCCCTGGCCCCTTTTCCAAACCAAAAATCTGAAGCAGCAGAACCTCCAAAAACTCCAACCTCGTCTTGTGATTCTACCAATGCAGCCATCACCAAGCAAGCCCTGAAAAAGTCTGTCAAGGGCAAACAGGCACCTCGGAAAAAGTAAGTGCCCTGAGGCCCAGCTTCACCCAACTCAGGTGGCTCCCCTGGGCCCTGGAAGACCCCAGCTGGCCTCAGGGCTCCAAGGGTCATGGCCTCTGTCATGGTAAAAGTGCAGGCCCCCAAGCCACCCATGCCATTGCTTGTCAGTATCTCTCTGTGGCACATATGGAGCTGAGCCCCCCCCTCCACCCCTGTCTCTAGGGCCCCCTTGCCTAGATGAGCAGGTGCCATCGGGCCCCAGGACACAAAGGTGTTCAAGTGGTTTCTACACACTGCCCCCAAGGAACTAGGTACCTCCTGGGTGTGAGTATGGCTTCAGTCCTGATACCTGTTTTCATCTCTCCCCTTTACTCCCAGAGCTCAAGGGAAATCACAGCAGAATCGCAAGCTCACAGACTTCTACCCAGTCCGGAGAAGTTCCAGGAAGAGCAAAGCCGAGTTGCAGGTAGAACCTCCTGGCTTCTGATCTAGTTCTCGGGGGTTGGGATTGGCCAACTGATGGGTGTTTGATCCTGGGCCTTGGGACAGATCTCTAAGGGCACTGAACACAAGGCCTTTGCTTTAGGATGCGTCCTTTGTCCCTTTGACGTTTAGAGGTAGTGTCTGTTAAGTTGTCCAGGCTGGGATCCAACTTTCAATCCTACTGGATGCTGGGATTAACAGGCGTGTGTCACCAAGTGTGGCCTGCTCTGTTGTCTGAATGGTGTCATTGGGGGACTTGGCCATTACACTCCTGTGAAGGAGCCTTGTGGCCTGGGGCCTGGAGCATATAAAGCTGGGGGTGCCATCAGGAGTGGCTTTCCTAGGACTTAGTGGCCAGGCTGAGCCCCGACATGGCTGCAGTCTTGAAGTTTCCATGTGGTGGCACAGGATTGGGGACAGCCAAGGACTAGCTATGCCAGTGGGAGGGACTGAGGCGGGTGCCTGGCCCTCTGTGCCTCGGCTGTCCTGTCTGGAAACTGGGCTGGCTGTTGTGAGGGTCGATGCTTGTAGGCCATGTGGCACAGAGACCGGCACACAGTAGCCAGGGAACTGTGACGGTTGCCACCAGCCTTCCTGTGTGGTCACATCCCAAGGCTGTAGTCAGGCCTTCCTCCTGCCTGGCAGCCTGGAGAACCTGTGGAGACCCAGGTGGGAGGGCAGAGCAGAGGGCCAGGCTGCGGATTTGAGGTGGTGGAGTGTGGTGTGGTTATCGCCTCTGTCTTGGAGCCTAGGCGTGTGGTGGATATGACCCCACAGCAGCCCCTCCCTGTCCTCCAAGGTGCAGTCTTGGCCAGGCAGTTTGAACGTGTCATCTATTTGCGCTAAAGCTGCAGGTTATGTGCATTCTTATTTTATTTTTCTTTGACCTGGTGGTGCTTTATTTTAAAAGAACAGCATCCATCCCCTCACCCCAAGCACCTTGGCTCTATTTCAGGAGACAGGCAGTGTCTTTCGGCCAAGCATGAGCTGTTAGAAAACACCCACCAGCAGTGGCAGCAGCCGGCTGTGTGAGGTCACCCCAGGCAGCACTGCAGAGCAGGAGGCAGGATCAGGCTGCAGCCAGGGCTCCTCCCAGCCTGGGAGGGTGCGCTGGGCCTCCAGGGTAGGACCAGCCAGGTTGCCCTGCTAAAGGGGAGCCAGTTTCTGTGCCTGGGGAGAGAAGTGGGCTGTGCCGTGGGTCTGCTCAGAGTGGATCAGAGGAGATGGAGGGTGACCATGGACGTACTTGCGTCCCCAAAGCCTGGGCTGCACTGCCAGCAGCTTGCCATGTTCCTGACCCACAGCCAGCCCTGAGCAGAAGCCACGTGGTGCCGCTCACTGTTCCTGCTGCCAGTGGGTCTGGCACTCCCCCACTGGCCAGGATGCTGTGGCTGGAGCTGGCAGGACATGGCTTCTCTGGCTGCCCAGGCTGAGCTTGTCCTCATGCCACTGTCCTGGGCCAGAGGGAGCTTGGCCAGGCCTGGGGTCCAGGTAGGGAGGGTACAGAGAGGCCAGGCAGAAACAAAACCAAGATGAGAAGTGGCAAGGCAGACTGGCTGGGGCAGGGTGTAGGGCCCAGGGTCTAGCTTAACTAGGAGGGAGGTGGGGTCTGGGCTTGGAGTCTGCAACCAGGCCTGGACTGCGAGTGTGAGCCCAGGCTGCACTGCATAGTGAGTTCAAGGCCAGCCTGGACTACATGATGAGATCCTGTCTCAAAAAACCAAAATAGAATAAGCAGATACAAACAGTTGGTCCTGGAGAGGTGCCCTGGGCCCTGGACACTGCACTGTGACCACCGCCTGAGCCAGGAGCTGCTTCTTACCCCCAGCCACCCTGGATCTGACTGGTAGGGCCTCTGCTGAGCCCACTCAGGCAGGCCATCCTTCATCTCGTCTGCTCCCCAGCCAGCCCTCCTCACCTGCCTGCCCCTGCCAGGCCCTACAGCCCCCATGCCACCTGCCAGAACGCCCTCCTCCGCTGTCGGCCAGCTGCAGGCTCCCAGCCTTCACTCACCTTGCACACTGCTCGAGATGAATCCTGCACGGGCAGGAGGCACTGGACAGGCACAGTGGCCACTGTCCTAGCTGAGGGAGTCTATGGCCCATGTGCTCAGGCCTGGTGTTGTGTACCAGTTGTCACTAGACCTTGCAGATAGGTACAGCAGCTGTGGCTCCTTTAGCCACATAGTCAGGGGAGCTTCTCTGACAAAGTGGCCTTGGAGGAGAGCCCTGAAGGAAGAGGAAGGGAGCCAGGCAGATGTTAAGGGGTAAAGGCACGTGAGGCACGAGGACAAAAGTGCAAAGGCCCGGGGGGCAGGCGCTGGGTCCTGCAAAACCTGGCGGACCGGATTTTCTCCCTGTTGCAGTGGGGAGCTATTGCAAGCCTTCTGTTTTTCTCTTTTAAGAATTTTTTATTTTATTTATTTATTTTTTTCTTGTTTCAGAACTTTTGTTTGTTCATTTATTTATTTTTATGGCAGAGCAGGGCTGGCGCAGCACGTGGTGCCGGAGATTGAACCGCGGTCCCTGCAGCCGCCTAAGCTTTCCTAAGCAGGCGCTTTAGACCACTGAGCCATCCTGCCGGGCCCTGTTTTTCTTTAAATAATCTTTTAGGGCCAGTACTGGGCGTGAAATCCAACATCTTCACGCTGAGCTCCATCTCCTCCACTCCTTTTTTGAGACAGTCTTACCAAGTTGTCCAGATGAAGCTTAAATTTATGATTCTCCCGCCTCAGCCTCCCAGAGTGCTGGGATTCAAGGCAGAGTGTGTGCCTGGCTTCAATAAGCTTTGATCTTGT
Organism: Myocastor coypus; assembly: GCA_004027025.1. Taxonomy (NCBI): domain Eukaryota; kingdom Metazoa; phylum Chordata; class Mammalia; order Rodentia; family Myocastoridae; genus Myocastor; species Myocastor coypus. The sequence goes on along the minus strand of PVJA010040454.1, from coordinate 6,523 downwards.
AATTTGAGGTTTGTGAGAGAAGTTGCAGGGATAGTGCAGCGTTTCCATGGACCCATTACCAGCTTGGCGTCACAAGCTAGGTACCGCCGCCAGTGTTCCCTGCTGTGATCAGACTCAGATTTTTAAAAGACCCCTCTGGCTCCTGGATGAGGAAGGGGGTTCAGAGTGGACATTGGGGGACTGGTCACCCGTGGAGACCCCGATGACATGACAGGGTCTGGTATGTTGCGTTGTAGACGGTGCTGGTTCAGGGCTCTGGGAAACCCCAAGGGCCTGGACAGTTTGGCCAGGTCTCTGTGGGAAACTTTGTCACCTGGGGTTTCCTGTCCTGTTTCCTGAGGTTCCCCTTTGCTCCCATGTCCTCCGAACTGAGAGCACCGTGGGCCTGGGGGTGAAGTAAGGATCCCGGAGGTTGGGGACCAGGAGGGACAGCCTCTTCTCCTTGATGCCAGTCCTTAAGAGACACACAGCTCAGGTGATTGAAAGGGAACAGCGAGGTGTCCCACCTATAGAGTGTGTCCTCTGCTGTTGGTGATTTTTGAGACAGGGTCTCTCTAAATTGACAGTCACAGGGGCCAGAGAGATAGCCCCATGGCACAAGTTCCTGCCTGGCAAGTGCAAGGTCATGAGTTTGAACCCTGGTCCCAAAAAATAATAAATTGACGGTCTTGAGCTTACAGGCTTGTAGCACCATGCCCAGCACAGAGGCAGGTTTTGCCCCTGCACAGGTGGCTCCTCTTGCCACTGCTGAGGTGGCACAGCAACAGAAGTGAGGATGGGGTTGAAAGGAATCTGGTGTGGCCGGGCTGCCACTTGGTCTCAGCAGTGCCACCTGGGGCCTGAGCCTTCAGTACAAGTGCTTCTGGAGAACACTACAGCCACCTGTGAGTCCATCCTGCCAGTGAGCATCCATGGCGTCCTCCTGGCCTGGGCGCCTCTGGATCCAGGTGACAGATCCTTAAGCTAGGTGGCTGATCAGCATGGGCAAGTGCTTGGGGCTCTGGTCTCAAGGTCCCTGTGGTGTAGGTGGAAGTAGACGCTGATACCGCTCTTTGCTTTCCTCCCCTTGCAGTCGGAAGAAAGGAAAAGAATCGATGAGTTGATCGAGAGCGGGAAGGAGGAAGGCATGAAGGTACGTGGTGCTGAGAGTGGCTGCGTGCGGCCCACGCCCTTCGGGGTCACTGAGGGATCAGGCTCCATCTGGTTTCCACAGCAAGGCATGGACGCCTGAGGAAATGGCCCTGGAGGAGACATAAATTTTGTCCCCCCGCCCCCCCAGTTCTGGGGATTGATCTGGGGTCTTCACATTGAGCCGCATCTCCAGTGACAGAAAGCCTCCCCCCAGCACACACACTTTAAATTTTGAGGCAAGGTCCTGCTGTATTGCCCAGGCTGGGCTTGAACTTGCAATCTGCCAACAGCCACCATGCTCAGCTATGATTTTATAAAATATACACTTCACGGTGGAGTGCACCCATTGCCCGAGTCTGATTCCAAAGGCTCGAGTCTTCCCCAGCGGACTAGTTGCCCCAGAGGAGATCTGGCTCCAGAGAGAGGTGGCCACATGGATCTGCACCGTATCTAGGGGACCCCTCAAGCTACTGCTTTCCATCTCTGTTCATCATAGAGCTGGGAGAGACACTGGCAGGGAACAGTGACAGGGAAGAGAGACTGGGACACTGAGACTGGCTGCACTCCAGATAGCAGAGAGCATTGTGGACCCAAGTGTCTGCCACACCACTGGTGGGCTGTGTCGCCTTGGGCACATGGCTGTTACTGTCTAAACCTGTTTCCTCATCTGCAAAGCGGGGCAGCAGCCACCCCTAATCTCTGCTGAGGGTCTGATATGATAGTGTTTTGTTTGTTTGTTTGCTTATTTATTGTATTTTTGAGACAGGGTCTCACTATGCAGTTCAGACTGGCCTTGAGCTTACTTTTGTAGTGCAGGGTGGTCTCCAACTTGTGCTGATCCTCCTGCCTCAGCCTCCCGAGTGCTGGGATTGCAGGTGTGCGCCACCACGCCCGGCTGTGATGCAATAGTATATTAAAGACACGTGTAGGATGGGCTCTGGGTGGGTGCTGTGCTGCTTGTACAGGGTGACGCCTGTTTTCCTTTTTGGACTTGAATTCAGGACCTTGCGCTTGCCGGGCAGGTGCTTGTGCAGCTGAGCTGTATCCCTGGCCCAAGCCTATGTTCTTGCTGCTTTCTGAAGTGGTGCTGGAAATCTTCCCTGTGTACATCTGCAAGATGCAATTAAAAAAGGAAAATACTATTGTTATCCAACACAAAGACAGACTTGTAAAAACACAACACTGTCCTCCTCGCTGATTGTGACACTGGGCAACTGGTGGCTCTTCCCTAAACGCAAAATGACTTTGAAATACATACATTTCAAGTAAATTCAGGACGTAAGGCAGTCAGGACAGTACAAGTAGGCGCCAAGAGAAGGAGACTAGTGCTTCAGCAAGTGGTGGGACCCATGGGACAAGTGTGTTGGACATTCACTGTTTCCCCATTGTCCCTCGGATAGCTGTGTGCACTTAGAAAACCCTTCCCAGGGGCCCGGCGGGATGGCTCAGTGGTCTAAAGTGCCTGCTTGGGAAAGCTTGGGTGGCTTCAGGGACCGGGGTTCAGATCCCCAGCACCACATGCTGTGCCAGCCCTGCCCTCAGGGTGGGCTGAGCCGGCCATAAAAATGAGCAAATGAGCCGGACGTGGTGGCTCACGCCTGTAATCCCAGCACTCGGGAGGCTGAGGCAGGAGGATTGGTGCAAGTTCGAGACCAGCCTGGGCTACAAAAGTGAGCTCAGGACCAGCCTCAACTGCATAGCGAGACCCTGTCTCAAAAAGACCAAAAAAAAAAAAAAAAAAAAAAGAGTGAATAAACAAACAAAGGTTCTGAAACAATAAATAAATAAATAAATATATACATACATACATACATAAATGTATGTATGTATGTATGTATGTATGTATGTATGTATGTATGTTAAAAAAAAAGAAGAAAACCCTTCTGCACAAGGTGATTGAATCTCATTTTCATGGAGGGATGAAGACCCCAGCCCCCAGGAGGGCTGCCACGCCTGCTGGCTACTGCTGCTTATCTCTTTGAGATTGGATCTTGCTAAGCAGTTGAGGCTGGCCTTTAGCCCGCTTTGTAGTCCAGGCCAACAATGATCCTCCTGCCTCAGCCTCCAGAGTGCTGGGGTGGCAGATGTGCCTGGCCTTGGTGATTTCTGTCACTGCTAAGAACCAACTCTTTCACCCCCTCCTGACAGATTGACCTCATCGATGGCAAAGGCAGGGGTGTGATCGCCACCAAGCAGTTCTCTCGGGGTGACTTCGTGGTAGAGTACCATGGGGACCTCATCGAGATCACTGATGCCAAGAAGCGAGAGGCTCTGTACGCGCAAGACCCCTCCACGGGCTGCTACATGTACTACTTTCAGTATCTCAGCAAAACCTACTGGTAAGTGGACTGTGTTTTGGTTTTTGGTTTTTCTTTTTGTTTTGTCTTTTTGTTTTTGGTCTTTTTGAGACAGGGTCTCGCTATGCAGTTCAGGCTGGCCTTGAGCTCACTTTTGTAGCCCAGGCTGGTCTAGATCTTGCATGGATCCTCCTGCCTCAGCCTCCCAAGTGCTGGGATTACAGGTGTGTGCCACCACGCCCGGCAGTTTTTGGATTTTGAGACGGAATGGTGTCTTGCTGTTGGACAAGCTCATAGTAGCCCAGGTTGGTTTTTTTTTTTAGGGAAGGATCTACAGGGTGTTCAGGATTTCACTACTAGATCAGACTTGTAGTGATTCGGTTGTTCACAGCCTCCCAAGAGCTGGGGTTACAGGCGCGCACCACAAATTGCTGCCCCTGCGCCTGCCTGTAGGTGCGTTAATCCACTGAGCTATTTGCCCCGCCCAGCCCAGGGGGGTCTTGAACAGGTGGAAATCCTCCTGCTTCAGCTTTTTGAGTGCTGGGATCACAGGTGTGTGTCATCACACTGGGCTGCTTTTGGTTTTTATTTTCACCGCGCAGCAATCCTCCTGCCTCCGCCTTCCTAGATCTAGGATCACAGGGTTGTGTCCTTGAGCGCTACTTCATAAGGGTAGTCTCTGGTCAGTGGCTTTTTCCCAAGCCAGGGAAGATGAGCCACAGGGCTGGGATCCCCAAGAGCTGCGTTTTCTCAAAGCCATGACAGCACTTCCAGTGTTTGGAGTGGGAGTTGCCCTGGCTTTCCTTTCACACAGCCGGAAGCAGAAGCGGACTCACCGCCTGGAAGCCCACTCAGCACCTCCCTGGCCGCTCCCTGCGTCGGGCGTTTGGCCAGAGCCCTGGACAGCTCTAGTTGTTCTTCGTGGCTGTGCCCTTGAGGCCAGATTGTATCTATTTATTTTATTTTATTTATTTATTTATTTATTTATTTATTTATTTATGCCTTTTTGAGACAGGGTCTTGCTCTGCAGTTCAGGCTGGCCTTGAGCTCACTTTTGTAGCCCAGGCTGCTCTCGAACTCACAGCAATCCTCCTGCCTCAGCCTCCCGAGTGCTGGGATTACAGGTGTGCACCACCACGCCTGGCTCCATGTATCTATTTATTTTATAAAATCCAGAGGCAGGGCCAGGGATATAGCTCAGTAGCACAGTGCCTTCTTGGCAAGCACAAAGGTTCTGAGTTTCAATCGTGGTTAAAAAAAAAAAAAAAAAAACAAGAAGAACAAGGGAAGAAAAAGAAAATCCAGAGGCTGGGGAGATAGCCCAGTGAAATAAGTGCCTGGCAAGCACAAGGTCCTGAGTTCGATCTCTGGTACCACCAAAAAAATAAAATTTGCCAGTAGTTTCTCATGGTTCCATGAAGAGCCCTTTGAGCTAGACAGGTATCACATACTACTTGGGAGGTTGAGGCAGAGGGTTCTCAAGTTCAAGGCCAACCTTGGCAAATTAGCAAGAGCTTATCTTGAAGAAAGGGCTAGGGATCTGTCTCAGAGGGACAATGCTTGCCTGGTGTTCAGGAGGTGCTGGTCTCATCCCAGCACCACAAGGATAAAGAGCCCTGAGATCTCCCTGGCTCCAAGCCCCTCCCTCACCCAGGATACCCAGGACCTCTGAATAGTAACAACTTTTTTTTTTTAAAGCAAGGATGGAAACAGATAGGAAGAAAGGTCTCAGTATATTCAGGGTAGCCTGGTACAATGGTCTTCTTGCCTCAGCCTCCCAAGTGCTGGGATTACTGGTATGCACCACCACATCTAGCTTCAGAAACAGCTTTTTGACATTGGGAAGGGGTTGAGATAGAGAACCTGCAGGAATCCTACAGGCTCAGCCTCCTAAATGCCAGCAGAGGAAACACCTTTGAACTGAATGGCTTTCCATAAAGAGAGCCTAAACCATCCTCCTGGTGAGGGCCCAGCACCAGGTAACACCGGCTGGGTTCGAGCTGCTTTCTCAGTTGAGTGTCCATCTCTTCCGCCCCCCCCTGCCTGGCAGCGTGGATGCCACAAGGGAGACGAACCGCCTGGGACGGCTGATTAACCACAGCAAGTGCGGGAACTGCCAGACCAAACTGCATGACATCGACGGCGTGCCGCACCTCATCCTCATCGCCTCCCGTGACATCGCAGCCGGGGAGGAGCTGCTCTATGACTACGGGGACCGCAGCAAGGCGTCCATCGAGGCCTACCCGTGGCTGAAGCATTGACTGCCCGCCTGCCCATGCTCTTCAAGGACAAAGTGCCCTCAAAGGGAGTTGGGGTGTTTTTGTTTTTCTTTTTACACACTTAATCTTAGCAGATTACTTCAGACGTTTTTTAAAAAGTATATTAAGATGCCTTTTCACTGTAGTATTTAAATATCTGTTACAGGTTTCCAAGGTGGACTTGAACAGATGGCCTTATATTACCAAAACTTTTATATCCTAGTTGATTTTGTACCTTTTTTGCATACAAGTTGAACGTTTGTGCTTCCGTGCATGCAGTCAAAGACTCAGCACAGGTTTTAGAGGAAAGAGTCAAACATGAACTAGGAAGCCGGGCGAGAGCCTCCTGCCTCGGCCTCAGAGCCAGGGCCCAGCCCACCCCATGCCCAGGGACAGGTGAGGCCAGGGGACCGCACTGTCCCCTGCAGCCTGCCTGGGATGTGTCCAAGCTCTTGTTCTCACGTCTGATAGGCGCACCGTGAAGCGTATGAATCTTTTTTAAAAGAAGGGTTCGCAGTAAGCTTGTCTTCCCCTCTGCTTTCTCGAAAGCTTCCTGGGCCCAGGCGCACGGGCCAGGCATGAACTTGCTCTTCCATAGACCGCTGCTTTTCAGAGTTCCCCAGGGCACTGGGAGGACTCACGCTAGAGGCCGGCAGGGCTGCCCGAATCTGGGTTCATTCTTTATAGAAATGTGAACACTGAATTTATTTTAAAAATAATAATAATAAAAAGAAAAAAAATTTTTTTAAAAAGCCCACAGAAAACAACTTACTTGCTGGGCGTGGTGGCGCATGCCTGTAATCCCAGCACTTGGGAGGCTGAGGCAGGAGGATTGCC
>PVJA010040453.1:0-18458 GCA_004027025.1 Myocastor coypus | reverse complement strand
TTTTTTGTCTTTTTGAGACAGGGTATCGCTATGCAGTTTAGGCTGTCCTTGAGCTCACTTTTGTAGCCCAGGCTGGTCTCGAACTCGCACTGATCCTCCTGCCTCAGCCTCCCGAGTGCTAGGATTACAGGCGTGAGCCATTCAGGAGATATTTTTAATTCTTTTTTTAATTCTTTAGATGTTCTACAGAGAAATCCTTTGTCTAAGGGACAGTTGGTTAAATTTTATTTTCCAATTCATTGATTTTTTTTTCATTCTGTTGATGATTTCTTTTCTTTCTTCCTTTCTTTACTTTTTTTTTCCTTTTTATATATTTGGTACAGCTTCTCACTGTGCAGCTCAGACTCATAGTGATTCTTCTATTTTCAGCCTTCCCAGCGCTGGACTTACAGGCATATGCCACACAGCTGGACTGGTTCACCATCTCAGCGTGGCCTGGGGGTGGGGTCAGAGGGCCATGAGGCATAGAGTGGTGATTTCTTTCGATATGCAGAAATTTTTCAAAAAAGATGGGATCCCAGTTGTTGATTCTTTGAAGTATTTCCCATGTAGTTCTGTTGTTCATGAGCTTCCATCCTACCCCTATGTCTTTAAGACTTATGCCTAATTTGTCCTACAGTAGATTTAGTGTTTCTGTTTTAATGCTTAAATCTTTGATCCATTTTGACATTAGTTTAGGATGTGGTGATAGACATGGGCCTAATTTTAATCTTTGTAAAGTGAAAGGCCAGTCTTTTCAGCAGTATTTATTAAAGTGACTGCTTCTTCCAGTGGTCCCTTAACAAAAATAGAGTGGCTCTGTGTGTTTGTAATTGTATCTGCATTTTCTAACCTGTTCCACTGAACCTCAGGATTTTTTGTTGTTGGTGTTGCTGCTGTTGTTTGTTTGTTTTGTTTTGTTTTTGTTTTGCACACTGCATACTGATTTCATCACAGTCGCTTTGTCACACAATTTCAAATCAGAGATTGTAATGTTTAGTTTTTTTCTATATTGCTCAGGATTTGTTTTGCTATTCTAGGTCTCTTCTGGTTCCTGTTGAATTTTAGGAATATTTTCTCTATATATGTTGCTATGGCTTTTGTATAGGTGTTCCCCCTTAAAGTCTCATGCAGCCATGGGGCAGCTTCTGAAGTTTGTGATTGATTATTGTGGGTGTGGGTGCTGCACCTGCCCTGGGATAGGTTAATTTGCAATTCAATGTAAGGAAAGAAGAGAAGTTGACAGCTTGAGCTGCTGCTACTCCTCCCTCCCTTCGCTCTTGTTCTTTGCTCCCAGCATGAAAGGTTGTTCTCTGCCATAAGCCATCCTACCTTAGAGCCAGCTGAGTATGGACTGAAACCTCCAGTACCTGTGAGCTAAATAAACCTTTCTTCCTTCAGTTTGGCTATGAAGTATTTGTCCAAGCAACAAGAAAAGAATAACTGAGACAGCTGTGAAATATACTAATGATACTTTATTTGTGATTCCATTGAATATGTATAACAATTTAGGAACTATGATCATTTTCACAATATATTTTCTTCGTGAATACAAGAAAGGGACATCTTTTCATTTACTAGTATCTTCTTGGATCTCTTTTTTCAAGGAAACTATTTTCCACAGTGGTTTCACTAGTATAAACTCCCAAAAACAATACTGAGGTGTTCCTTTTTCCCAATAGATCAGAATTTGCTATTAGTTGATTTCTTAGTAATAGCCACTACATCTTCAGTGAGAAATAGATTTCAGCATTGTTCTGATTTGAATCTGTTGCATGACTAGTGACTTTGAACATGTTTTCATTTATTTATTTGACTTTTTACTTCTTTTATTTCCTTTTTTGCTGCTTATTCTTATAAGGGTTTATTGATTTCAGATACCCATTTTTAGACTGGGACTTTAAATATGGGTTCTGGATTTTTTTTAATTCTTTAAATAATATTCTACATACTAGTTCTTTGTTGAAGGAACAGCTCGCAATTTTGTTTCCAACACTGTGATCTGTCTCCACTTTGTAAATGATTTTTATTGCTGTGAAAAAGCTTTGTAATAAGTTAACGTCATAGCTATAGATTCCTGTACAGTTGGATTTTTGTCCAGATTTATTTTAAGAAGACATACAAATGACCAGTGAATATGCTAAAATTAATTCAACATCTTCTGGTACCATAACATTTTCCTTTGCTCCTAGGTATTTGAGAGCTTGAGATATGAGTGTCTCAAGTAGGAGTCCAACCTAGGGAACTTAGTGAACTATTTTCCAGATAAACATTAGAATAAAACGGCTTGCTATGTAACAACATAGAACACTTACTTATCACCAGGTCGGCCCTGGGTTCCACTGATCCCTGGTAACAGAGAAATGTGAAAGAAAAATATATTCAGATAATATCTGCCACCAAGGAGAATAGCCATTACCAAAAAAGATAAAAAATTCCTAGTGAAAATGCAAAGGAAAATCTGTTGTATACACTGGTAGAAGTACAAATTAGAATATACTCCTAAGTACACATTAGTGATTACTATGTCTGGGAAGAAAAGAGGAAGGTCAGGGAGACATGTGAATTAAGTATAAAATTATAGTTGTATTGCAGAAATAAGTTCTAGTTTTCTGTACTGTAGTATGATGACCTCAACTAACAATAATTTGTAGTGTTAAAAATAAGCAAAATAGAAGAGCGTGAATGTTTCCAAAACAAAGAAATTATACATATATACAATAGAAATGTTAATGACTTCAATTTGACCACTGCATATTATATTACAAATCCCTGAATATAATGCTGGCCCCTTACAGCACACTCCAATCTCCTACCCATAGTTATGGTACATGGTAGGAGGAAAGAGAAAGATGCAAACTAAGTGTGCCACAGGGATCTGGAATGTCCAGTAGTTCTCAAAGAATGAAAGGCCAGGAAACACCCAGAACCTTCACTGTGGAAAATGATGAGGCAATTGCAAGTGGATGTGCTGGAGGAGTGGGAGGCTGGAGAGGCTTGTAACAGAGAGAACAATGTAGGGACAGTTGTAAGTTTCGGTGAATGAATAACTATCATGCAGCCGAAAGGGATTTCTCTCTGGAGTCTTGCAGACCTCAGCAGAGACAGTCTGCCATATCTTAGCCCCATGAATCACAGCCCATCCATCTAAGTTCAACCATGGCTATTGATAGCAAACAGCACCGGTCCGTCATCAGCTGCCTGCTGTATGAAGACACTGCACAGCCTTGGCCAGACTCTAATTAAAATAGAAAGCAATGGATGGAAATGAGCTCCACATAGCTTGCGCTGCTGGTAAGTGAGCACAGCCCACACCCGTCTGGGAGAGGGCAACACAGCGGCCCTCCAGAACACTTCACTTCATAATTGGGTGCGATCAACTTTTTTTTTTTAAATCAACTTTTATTATCTGAAATTCAAAAAGGACAATGTAAGACAGCACTGTGTATTTCACTAAAACAGGAAAATCCGAATAAAATGCAATAAAATGCAGTGGTAGATATTGTCATTTGTAAAAATTGTATTTTAAGCAGTCAGATGGGGAGATCCTGGAATACAGAGGATAGGGAGCATCATGCACCAATATGAGTAAGTACTGCCTCAGTCGTTGAGAATTTCCGACATAAATGCATATTTTCTGAGGTCCTCTCTATGAACTACTTGTTATTAGTAAAGTGGAGAGAACTAAAGTTAATGTAGCTCCGAAAATCAAATCTCCAGATAATCAAGACAGAGCTTTGAATTTGTATCGCCTAAAGTTTATAATTTTGAAACTGGGAATAGGCAATTTGGAAATCTTCATAACCTTTTGCTATTGCTGCTTGGGAGTTTTGGTTTCTTTAGACAGGCTCTTGTTCTGTATTCCAGGCTGTGCTGGAACCCAGTCCATAGCCTACACTAGCTTCGTGCTCTAGGCAACTGTCCTGTCTCAATCTTCTGAATGCTGAGGATTCTGTGTCTCCCTGTATGCCTGCCTTAATAAAGTATTTTTAACAGCTTACTAAATCTATTCAGCAAACCATAAGATCTATTAAATGGCTTAGTTTGTTAAACTAAATGAATAGTAAGAGTCAATTTGATTTTTGGAACTGAGGACAACACTGTCATATATTAAAAGTCATCTATTCAAGTCTCAGATATTATATATGCAATGAATATTAACTCCAACTAAAAAATATAAAAGTATTTTGTAATTTTCTGACCACATTATGTATATTGGTCTTCATACTTGGCATTTTTTTATGTGAAAGATGAACAAGTCAGCAAACATTAACTCCCATATTGTTAGAACTCTTAAAAAGAAGACACAGAAGAAGAAAAGAATTTATGTTGAATTTGAAATTATTATTTCTAGAAGTAAAGATGTACTGAAGAAATTTTAAACTTTCCCTCAAAGTTCTTCTAGATTTTCTAGATGAAAGATATTATTTTCCATCACTAAATGTGAAACAAGCTTTTCTAAACTTAAAATTTGATTGTTAAAGGAAGACAAATGCCTTGGAGCTATGGCTACTGCTTTGCAAATGACATAGATGTTGATATCACATAGGATAAAGTATTTGTAAAGTATCAATGCTGATCCAGGAAATTAAAGTAAAGGAAGAAAAATAGAAGTACCAGCATGTAGACTCTTAAATCAGCCTCTGTCGGGACTCTGACAACCCAAATGTTCCACTTCTTCTGACTTTTGCTTACACAGAAACTCAAAGATATACTTCAGATTTATAATGTTTCATTGAAAAAAGGAAAGAAGTAAAACAAAACAAATCAGAAAAAGAAAAGGGATTTGGTTTTACAATTAGAGGGTGAATGAATGAAAAAGGCTTAGGACTGCCTTTTTTAAGATTTATCAGTTGGTTATGATTTCTCTTGAGGGTTTAGTTTTTGTCCTACTTAAACTTTAATTTATACTTTTAAAACACAAGTAAAGGGCTGTTTCCAGTCAGTGTGAAAAACAGATATATTTCTTCAAAACTCATTTGTTTATGACTGAGCACCCCCTTAAAATTTTTTAAATTCATTTTAAGGAGAAAAAAGATTTAAAAAAGCAATGAAACAGTTTCAAAACTAGTTAGTAGCATGGTTGCAATAATTAATATAATGCATATTGTTGTCTTGATAGCAGTTACTCAGAGGACAAGATGCAGACCTGATTTCTTGTCTAAACGATGAGTACAAACTTTTACTCTCACTGAACTAAGAGAACGTAGGTGTATATATATCTTAACTCTCTTATGTATACCTATATATATTTTTTTCTTCTGGGTTTTGTTTTGTTTCTAAGCTTCTAATAGTAGGAGAAAATATCACACCATGTCTTATAAGTAGATTGTAAGTCAAAGTATGAGCCATAAAATAAAAAAATATAATTATAAACAATATTCAGAAAATTCATTAAACATTAATTAATTAAAAATTAAATTAAATATTTCAAAACAATTTCCAAAATTCAAATCAAGGTATGAGTCCAATTTATAGGCCAGAATATTGTGTATCATACATATGAATCTGTAATCAATTCAGAGTACTGGCATAGTATTTGAGTAGGTTAATATATACAAAAGTATCTACTACAGTAGCAAAGAATTACTAAGAATAAAACATAACATAAATACTAGAATGGCAAATATCTTTTTTTCTTATTTTTGAATTTTCTTACTTTCATTAAGAGATAATATTGAGACAGTTTCAACACACGTTAGTAGGACAGCCACAATAATTGATACAATGCATAGTGTTGTCTTCACATCAGCTGTTCAGAGTACAAGGTGCAGACATGATAACGCTTCTGAACACTATTGGTACAAATATTTCTTCTCATTGAACTAAGAGAAAGTAGTTGTATGCATAGAGCAATACTCCAATACTGGGTTATTAGCAGAACTGAGAATGTCAGAAGCTGTTGACTTGAGACTTTTACAGCTCAGCATACTAATCTGGCTTCACTTTTTATTCCTCGTGGTAAAAATTTAAGACTCCTTAAAAAATTAGGGCTGGAAAATCTCACTGAATCTAGCTATCCCACTACTGGGAATTTTCCCAGAAGAACTGAAAACATATCATAGTGATATCTGTGCACCTATGTTTATAGCAGCACAATTTGTGATAGTCAAATCATGGAAAAAACCAAAATGCCTATCATCTGAAGATTGGTTGGAAATGATGTGATGTTTTTATATAATGGAATATTATTCAGCTATAAAGAATGATAAACTAGAAGACTTCATATACAAGAGTATGTATCTTGAACATATACTCATAAGTGAAATAAACCAGACCTGCATGCACAGTTCATGACAAAATGATCACCATTTTCATACATGGAAGGGATTTCAGTGTTTTGCCACAGAGACAAAATAATCTTGAACACAAAACCATACTTAAATTATTTCATATTTGTAACAAGAAAGCACCTTGGAAATGTTTTGTATTTGGTCATTTTGATCTATTCCCCGTAGTTTTCTCTACTTATTTTGTTTAGACTTAAATCTTCCTTATATTCATGCTCATTACCTCAAGCTTTTTCATTTTTCACATACCATTAAAATCTCCTCCAAAATCCCTGGATCTTTCTTTTCCCTCTGTAGTTTCTGTTGTGATTTCTTAAATCTTCTTCACATCCCAACTCAATTCCAGCCTGAATCCAGGCTACACAACCTGGTTTTCAAAAGCATCTAACTATAGCACTCAGAATAGCAAAAGTCGACTGACATGGCTATAGCAAGGGTAAACACTGTGCCTCCAATAAGGACTCTCAGAGATCTGAAGGCTAGGAAGCCCAGAACAAGAGACCTGAAGTTTCAGTGTCTGTTTGGGATCCTCTTCCAAGGTCACAGGCAATCCCATAGCAATGTCCATTCAACAGTTAGAAGAGACAAGAGAAGGGCAGTCTACCCTCATGGTGGAATCACCTCCCAAAGTGATAATCTCAAAGACTGTCACACTGGGAAGTAGATCTCACACCATGAAGCTGGATGAGGAGAACACGAGCATTCACTCTTCAGCTTGTGCGGTGTTTCTATTTTCCACTATCTATATTCTTTCAGTTTTTTGTTTCTTTTTTCATTTATGTGTTTGGTACAGGCTCTCACTGCATAGCTCATTCTCAAAGTGATACTTTGTGTTCTCAACCTCCCCTTTGCTGGGATTGCAAGCATGTGCCACCATGCCTGGACTTGATTGCCAGGTCAGGGGACCCCAGGGGCAGGGTTGGCGCGGCATGAGGGACCTGGAATTGAACCTTGTTCCCTGTGCTTGCCAAAGCAGGCTCTTCGTTTGCTGAGCTATCTCACTGGCCCTAGACTTTTGCTTCTTATGTTAATGAAACATAGATTTCAAAGATGTATGATTAAATCAAGTTCTACATCCAGGAAGAAATCACATCTATAAAGTTCAGGCAAGACTCAGTTGAGAGAGGAAAGAACATATTAGAGAAACTGTGACTCTTTAACATTGAGTTAGTTTCTTAACTTCATTTTTAAATTTTTACCAATTTCTGGGTAAAAAGTATCAATAAATTCCAAGCTTAAAGTATTGTAGAAAGCAAGATCTTATATATTTCATTTTCTAAAACTACACCTGGCTTTATGATACGAAAATAATGAGAGATTTCATCTCTTACAAGAGCAGCTTTTAATGAACACTAGAGATTGCTATCAATGCTACAAAATGCTACAAAATTTAGGAAGAAGCACAGAAGAAATAAGTGTTGATGAGAGGTGAGTCTAACTTGGTAAGGCTCAACCTCTGACCTTCACTTATTGTCCAAAATAGCCTGTTTGTCTAAAGGGATTAAAAGCCAGTTTGAAGGCTAGGGTTGTAGCTTCCTGGTAAGTTCGATGTCCAGTATACCTCCTGTTCTGAGTTTTATTCTCAAATCAGATTAATTAACTGGTTTATTTATGTGAAGAGCTCCACAAGCAATACAAGGTGGTGAAACATTTAAATTACTACTTATATGGAAATTCATTATGACGGCAGAGTCTTGTTCTAATATCATACATAATTGGCCTCCAAAAGAATTATCCATTGAACGATGTCTATAGAAATTCACAAAACAGCAAACTACTTCTCAGGGCACATTAAGGTTTTTGAGACGAGGTAAGATTTTTCACTACATAACACGCATTAACTCAGATTTGCACGGAAGTTCAATATATAGGCAGGGTAAACAAGTGTGATTAACAAATTTCTGGGCTGGGAATGTAGCTCACGGGTACATTGCCTGACTGGCCAGCACGAGGCCCTGGGTTTCCTGCCAGTGCCAAACACAAAATGAAACAAATAACAAACAAACAACAGCCAGGTGTGGCGGCCCATGCCTGTAGTCCCAGAACTTGGGAGACTGAGGCAGGAGGATCAGTGTGAGTTTGCGACCAGCCTGAGCTACAAAAATGAACTCAAGGTCAGCCTGAACTGCATAGGAAGACCCTGTCTCAAAAAAATGTAAAATATAATCATAAAATGACTTTTAACAATATTTTGGCTGTTTGACTCAAAGTTAATGGAGTTGTCTTGGGGATAGAGGAGGAAATAATGATTTAAAAATATAAGACAAATTAAATTTTGTTTACAGCATATATCTGCAATAGAAAATCTTTTATTCTTTCCACTATAATGTCTAAACTTCTCCTTAACATGAATAACTACTAATTGTTGCCTTTCTTTTAGTGAAGACAATGAGAAACAAAAATATGCAAAAGAGAGGAGAAAATAATTTGGCTAAAGGGAAATAACAGCTTTATTTCATGGGGCTATTGTGTTAGGTGCATAAAAGGGCCCAGATTATCTTACATTCAATTGTAACCTTAACATTAACTTCGCACATTTTCAGTGAATAATTTTCTAAAAAGTGTCAAACACTTTTATATTAATTAATAAAAATTGCATAATGTACTATTCAGTGAGATGTGATGGTGCATGCCTGTAATCCTAACACGTACAAAGCTGAGGCAGGAGGATTTCTCCAAACTCAGGAACTGCCTGGGCTATATGGTGAATTCAAGGCCAGAATAATCTATACCATGAGAACTTGTCTCTAAAATAAATCTGCAAAGTTTTGTAAAAGAAAATGCTATTTCTTTTCTTTCTTTTTTTTTTTTTTTTTTTGCCTTTTTGAGACAGAGTCTCACTATGCAGTTCAGGCTGGCCTTGAACTCACTTTTGTGGCCCAGGCTGGTCTCGAACTCGCACTGATCCTCCTGCCTCAGCCTCCTGAGTGCTGAGATTACAGGCATGCGCCACCATGCCCGGCTGAAAATACTATTTCCAATAGCAATAAGGACCTAACTTTTCTGGGTATCATCAATACTGAAACTTTGCAAAGATTTTAAAGCACTATTCAAGGACACAAATAAATAAATGAAAATACGGACTATGAGTTGTAAAGCTTACATTTCTACAGAGCTTAACTTATAATTTTGATCCAATTGTGATACATCATTTTAATTCATAAGAAAACAGTGCCATCAGTATCCCAGGTATTATTGAAGAAGAGACGGAGATCTGCAGCTTGTGCTGACAGATATTAAGACTTGTACTGTACGTGTAGTAATGCTATAATTAAGGCAGTGTAGTCATGGCATTTCATGAAGCAAATGGAGTAATTGAGCATGGCTGAGATTTGGAAACAATCTCATGAAGCATGTAACTTCATATTATTGTAATATATAATAGAAAGACTGTTGGAGACAAGTGCAAAATCAATAGATTTTTGGATAGGTGGGAGTGCTCAGTTCATAACAAATAAAAATAAATTATGTGGTGAGTGAAATTTTCTGAAATGAAGTAAACTTTTCTTACTCTCTAGAAGTTGTTATATGGCAAGGCATGTATAGAAGATATACACACCCATGCATGGGTACACACACACACACACACACACACACACACACACACACACACATCATCATCATCATCATCATCATCATCATCATCATCATCTTTGAGTAATTTAGAAAAAACAAAAATTGTAGAAAGAATATTGGAAAAAATGAATGTTGTACAGAAATTTGGAAGGGCATGTAAGTAGACAGAACGTATACATTCATAAAGACCTACCAAAATTTATATCTCCAAAGTTTCAACAGAAGGGGGAGAGCTTCATAGATGAAAACAAAACTCTTGCCTTTAATCCTACATTGAAAATATTAATCAAAGGCTGGTACAAGGAGTTCCCCACAGCAACAATAGTTTCAACAAGCACCTTCAGCAGCTAATGCTCTTGTCACTCCAAGGTACTCAACTGTGACTCAGAGAAAATATCACCTTGGTGTCACAAAGCACAAATCCATCAGGAAACAGGGTATATTGCAATTCTTTTTCTATTACTAAAAAGAGGTTTCAAATTGGGAGAACCATTAACTTGATTTGAGATGCCATCTGACATTCAAATGCTATGCCTTTCGCTAGACACTGCCTGTGACTTTATGATGTATGGTGTTACCTGCTCCTGTATCAGAGCAAAGCAAGCCTGTTGAAATCCATGACTCCATGGTAGTTTTTCTATGTTAAACATACCAGTGCAAGCTGTCTGTCTTATAGCTCATTTTGACAAGTCTCTCCTCCCATATTGCTCAGAAATGAGTGGATTCAAATCCTTTCTTCTCTGACACTTTATCAGTGGTATGAAGTTCTGGGAAGACTGGGACACATTCCTAGCAAGGACTACTTTTGCTGACCTGTGTGCTAGGCAGAAGCTCAACAGGTGCTGGTCACATCAGGGCATTTCGCATAAAAATTCGAGGTCCTTGATGTTTTCCAAGAACATCCCACGACCTGAAAAGGTACTGAAAAGTTGATGATGGTGATGATGGTGGTGATGATGATGGTGGTCGTGGTGATGATGACGATGATCACGGTGATTTTAATTATTCTTAAACTGCTTTCTTCCTCATGCTGATAGCTGTGTGCCATTTCTCCTTGGTACAAGAAAGCCTGATAGAGAAAAATGGACAGTGACTGACAGAATGCTTTCTATAGAATATGTCTCTGTCTGGGTCTTGATTGTAGCAGAGACTGTTTCTGGTCCACACACCATCGTCAGGGTTTGTAAGACAAGTTCTGAAAGGGAAGCTTTATCTTCTATGAAGAAAAGAGCAAAACTGCTTTTGATATCCTTTACTGGGTTCCTCTAATAGTTTGTTGTGTGTTCTTTCCCTAAGAGCAGTGAAGAGGCTGAGCTCTAAGGCTGGTGGCCCTGTGAAGTCTTTGCCTGCATGCGAGTGGCAGCCACGTCAGCCAGCGCACTCCCTTCCTTCCAGGGAAGAGGCAGTGTTCACACATCCACTGATGTCCTTGTAGTTATTCAAGAAAGGACTAAGGGCCAGGGGGCATGCTCCTGAGCTTCCTTCTTCTGTACTTCCCTTCTTTTAT
Source organism: Myocastor coypus (assembly GCA_004027025.1). Lineage (NCBI taxonomy): Eukaryota > Metazoa > Chordata > Mammalia > Rodentia > Myocastoridae > Myocastor > Myocastor coypus. The sequence goes on along the minus strand of PVJA010040453.1, from coordinate 7,106 downwards.
TATTTGACCATATATGACAGAATGTCCTGCTGATTAGGGCCTGTGTGCAGCATGTAATGAAAATAATGACTAAATGCACGGTGAAGACTGTGTGGGCACAGTCTCCCTCACTCTCTACCCTGGCTCTCCTTCCATCCTCTCTCCAAACTTTGGCCCTTTTCCCCTTTGCAAAGCCATATTTTCATCATCATTTTTCTCATCCATTGTTTTTGCTGCCCATTTCCTTCTCCTTTACCATCTTTCTTCCATCTTTTGCCCCATCCATTTGAAAACAAAACAAAAAAACTCTAAGTCCTGTTTAGCTATCTTTGTTTTGCTTGTATTATTTGTTTTTATCACTGAGATTCAACACAAATTTCATTTTCTTCTCAGAAGGGAACCAAATCTATTTATATTTTTCTACTAGATTATAAGCAGTACTTATTTTGCTTTTCTTTTTCATGTATGTATTAATTTATTTACTCAACAGATAATTCCAGATAATGTTGACCCCTACTATGAAATATGTTCCAAAATTCAGTAGATGAGAACACATACTTTTCTTAAAGTGTTAAAATCTTGAAAGAAGTATAAAATGAGAAGTCTTAAAAAGGTGGAAAAAATCAGGAGAAAATAGAGCTGGTGATCCAGACACTGGAAATCTCCATGTTATCTGATGGATTTGTCAAACATGACAGATACAGAACTGAGTGTATACAGAATATACGACGTGTGGAAATAACTTCAAATAATATATAGCCACTTATTTTTAAATTATAAATAAACCTAGATACTTAAAATATCATTTACATAGTGAATTAGAGACATACAGAGAACAAGGCAAATCCATAATCCTAACTAAACGGTATTTCACAGGAGATTGATAAGTGGTGAAAAAAATCTGTGGAAAGCTCAGACTTTACAATAGAAAACAATAGCAATTCAAGTCATGAGCACTGTAAAATAGTATAACACTTCCTACTTGTGTAGACCCTCATAGCATCACAGCCTTTCTCTGTTAATTCCATGCACTTCCAAAGACCTTCACGTTCTTCCACTACAGACATGACCAAAGCAAAATATTGGACTTCTCTGGCAAATAGGAATAATAGGAAGCCTATTTCCACCCACAAAGAATCAATCAATGGAAGCCTGTTAGGCTTGAACTTAAGAGGATTGGGCTGGCCAGTTAGCTCAGCAAATGAAAGTGCCTGCTTAGGCAGACCCAAGCATTCCAGCGTGTGGTGCTGGCCCCATCACTGGGGTGTGCTGAGATGGCGATTGAGACTGTGTAGTGGCACACTCCTGTAATCCCACAGCTTGGGAGGCTGAACACAGGAGGGTCACTATGAGTCCTGTATAGTGAGACCATGTTGACTCCGTACTAAACACATTTGAGAGAGAGAGAGACAGAGAGAGAGAGACAGAGAGATTGAGATTGCTTTTCCTTACTTTTTTTCTAAGCATAGAAACAAATACAATGTGCCATCCATACACTTGTTCTCCCCATCTGAATGTGTATGTGATGCTTGATACTAAAACATTCATTTATAAAATGAGAAGGTGCAAAGGACTCCTGGAGCCACCCAGGGCTGGCAGTCAGGCCCCTAAACTGAGGGGAGCAACAACCTCATCTTCTATGGCAAAACAGAGTGTATTAATTGCAACTACTTTTATTTTCCATATTTCAGTCATTGTTTTCACATTGCTAATGGATGATGACCATGAAAGCAGGACGTTGAGCAGGTCCAGGGGACAGCTTTGGTTATCAGACTGAGTGATTAGCACAGCATCTGAAGGGTGGAGGCAAAGAACAGGCTGAATCTCCTCCAATGCCCTGGACAGCATCCATCAAGAGAGACTGACTGGAACAAGGATTGATACTTCTTTCTTATGAAGCCCAAAGAGACTTTTCTGTATTTCAGACTGAAGTCATTTAGAAAGGATAACATTAGGAAATATATTATTGCATTGCATGAGTTATCTTTTTAATATCTTTCTTTCATTAATTTTCTTTTTTTTTTTTTTTTTTTGTATTTAGTTCAGTGTCTCACTACACAAATTCATAGTGATCCCTCTGTTTTCAGCCTTCCAAGCACTGGGATTACAGGCAAGTGCCACTACACCCAGTCTCCATCACTGTCTCAGTGAGCCGCAGGGGCAGAGTCAGCATGACATGCTGGAGATGGAACCCTGACCGCTGCGCTCAGCCTAAACAGGCGCTTTAGTTAGCCCAGCTATCTTTCTGGCCCTTTGATATCTTTCTGAAGCTAGCTTTAATGAATTTTTAATTTAGATGAAGTATAATTTATCTACATTTTATTTTTCACCCTGTGTTACACAGCTGCTTATCATGTTGCAGTTCTCCTAAGTTTACATCCAAGAGGAGTAAAACTCCTAGCCACTCATAGCCATGCATGCAACGATGCTCTCACCAACATTAATTTATAATAGGAAAATGTGCAAAAGCACAAATGCCCAACTGATAATGGGCTAGCAAAAAGCAGTCGTTCTATAAAATGAAATGTTACTTAAAAAGTAAATGAGCATGAAGACTGACAAGTATCGAGATGATTTCTGCGAAACGAGTCTGAAAAGCCTCTCTAACTGATTAAGTACTTAAGGCCATTCTCTGTTTTCTTCCTGGAGCAATGAGCGCAATATTTTCACGCAGCGCTGAGCACACTGCAGCACGGTCTTTCCTGTCAGGCTCCATTCTCTTGTTTGCGTAGCTGCGCTGTTCCTGCTTTACACCTGCCAGCACTCGAACGCTATAAACTTCGCACTCCGTGTTTGTGTTGGCTTGCCTTCCCTGAGTGCTGGCGCCTGCCCCTGGGCTGCGTGCACCCACAGCGGAGGCCAGCCGTCCTTGAGAGGCGGTTACAGGGAGCGTACGGGCAGCACTTGGGTATGAACTCACACGGAATTAAAAAGCAAGAAACAAACATATTCTAATGCATGAACCTTGAGAATGCATTTGACATTTTAGTCAAAGAAATAATTGTTCCCTATTTCCTAATCCGCTAGAATTATGAATACATGAATGTTCTTTTGGATTTGACTGACTTAAACATTTTCCTCTGTAGTAATGTAAGAGGGACCTGGAAGCCGGATCTGCAGCTCGACGTCGGATAACTATAATCAGGGCAGAGCCTCGCATGCCTGCCTATCTGCGTTTGTTTGTATACTTCACTTATTACTTTTAAATTCTGCATGTGGCCCCTCCTCAGCCTCACACTGAGGCATGTTAGTCGCTAAAGGAGTGTCTCCAAGACAAGGTTAATTCTTCCAAAGTTTATTTTGCTTATTACTCCTAAATCTAACTCAACCTCATCCAAGACAGAGGATAGCAAGATGGGAGACAGGAGACTAAGGAGGAAAAGTGGGAAAAAGGATCTAGATATGTTAAATACATGTTCCCACTCACTGAAATGCATGTAAGTAACATGTGATGCAAACATGCACTAATAAAGTAAAATAAATAATAATACAAAGAAAGAAAAGATAAAATAATGTAAAAGTTTTCAAGAATATGAAATATTCTGATTTACAACATCCTCTTGTAGACTACCTTGGAACAATGCCTAGAATTCTCTGGCTACTGTTCGAAATTAATCCATGATCCCCTGAGGTGTCAGGTAATCAAGACACCTAAGGCTACCTTGTGGTGGCTTCCTCCTCTCAGGAAGGAATAAGCGTCTCACAGGGGCAATGAGGATTCCTTTCTGGAGCAACGAAGCCAGAATTTAGAAAGTGAGCAGCCAGAGCCAGGCCCAACTCAGCACTCCAGAAGAGCATGTGGGTTCTAGCACTGACGCAGGCTGCCTCGCTCTCCCTGGGCTGTTATTTATAAAAGGCAATCCTGGTGCATGTTTGGTGGCGGTGGCGCTGAGAACTTCATGGGTTATATTTTTATTATGTTTTGAATAAGCTGTTGTTCACTGCCGACATGACAAAAATAGTGCGTATTTTACTGTGAAATAATTCCTTTTTACCACATGATGTGTTTAATGTCGTGACACATTACTTAAATGACATGTGCATTAGAAATTTCTGGGATCCAAGAAAAATGTGCAGTCCATCTGTACACTGACTGGAAAAGAAAACGTTGGTTAGTAGGCATTCATTATTCATATTTGACATTGTAACTCTTAAGATTATTAAAAATAAATGTTAACAATATTTTGATCTTTGAAAACTATATTCTGTGTAATACTGCTTTTCCAAATGCTGAGAATAAGGAAAATATAGGAATACAACTCTATAATAAAAATAAGATATATACTTTAGGAAATATACTGGAACAAATTTATAAAGTTGAGTGCACCTCTGATACTCTAAATTTTAGTGTAAAGGGCAATTAGGCTCAGTAAATATATAAGCTTATGTAGCCTAAATCTGGCAAATTAGGCAAATTTGCAGGTTTAATTGCTTAAAAGTTCAACTGGCATTGCTTTGCTCCATGGATGCAAATAAAACTGAATTATTACTTAGTTTCCACTGAAGGAATAAAAATAACATAAGGGATTGTAAGATATCATTAACTTTTGTTAACTTTCATAATCAAAACTAATAATCTGCATCATAAATCAGTAATACTCCCTGAAGAACATATAACATGTTCATTTTTCTTTTCTTTTTCTTTTGGCATCAGGTAGCAAAGTCAGGAACTTGCACTTACCAGGGAGGCACTTCTGCTACAGAGCTATCTCCCTGGCCCAAACATGTATATTTTCAATAAATAAAATTAACTAACTTTTAATTTTAATAATATTCATTATTTTGGAAGCAATCAAAATGCCCTTCAGCTGTGGGATGGATGAAAAATGATGTGCTATTCTCGCACAACGAAGTACTATTCAGGTATAAAAACAATAAATTCAAAAGACTGCCTTGGTAAGTGAAACACATCAGACCCACATGTGCGAACATTCTATTGTCTCCCTACTGTGAGATTTTGAAAGAGCAAATAAAATTTGAAAGTTACAAAAGATATTGTGAATGCAAAAGTAAAAATTCGGATGACAAAAAGAACAAAAGAAAGAAAGGAAAAAGGTTTACTTCTGTATATATGCAGCATAATTTAATAAACTGTATTGCTGATCTCTGCTGGTGTTTTTAAAGGTGTAGTTAATACTTAATTTTTCTTCTTGTTATTATTTGTTTTATTTTTAATTTCTTATAACACTTTCGTTTTTTGTTCTGTTTTTGTTTTAATTACTTTTGCTTATTTCTGTCTGGTGGCCTAAACAAGTATTTTGAAGATAGCATCATGCAATACAGCAAGCACTGTTGAATTCCTACTACTTTGTTTAGTGAAATCTTGTACCATTTCTAGTGCTTTTTATTACTTTGTGCTCTTTTAAAAAATGAAAAAAATTACAATAATCTTTTACAAAATAAATAGAATGAATGCATTATTGGAAAAGTAAGTATTTAAAGAAAAATAAAGAAAGATTTTTTTTTTTTTGTCTTTTTTTTGAGACAGGGTCTCGCTATGCAGTTCAGGCTGGCCTTGAGCTCACTTTTGTAGCTCAGGCTGGTCTCGAACTCGCACCAATCCTCCTGCCTCAGCCTCCTGAGTGTTGGGATTAAAAACGTGCGCCACCACGCCCGGCCAAGAAAGAATTTTTTAAAGCACAGCATTTGGGACCAGCAAGATAGCTCAGTGACCTAAAGTGCCTGCTTAGACAAGCTTGGGCAAGAGTATATACTGGACCAAGGTTCCATCCCCAGCACCGCATGCCAGACCAGCCCTGTCCCCAGGGCAGGCTGAGTTAACCACAAATATAAATAAGGGACTGGGGAGGTAACTCATTGGAACAAGCACTGGCCTTGCAAGCGCAAGTGCCTGAGTTCAATCCCTGGTTCTTCTATAAATAAATAAATTAAGCAAGCAAGCGCAGCACTTAATTTTTTTTCCCACTTAAAACATTTCTTCTGATAGTAGAAACAGAAAAGAATGACTTTTCCTTTAAAGCAAACAGTGTGTTAATACAGTAAAAGTGAAGAATATGTACCTATAATGCTGTTTCTTCACGAAATCGAGGAAAATGGTACAGACAGAAAAAATAAACTCAGGTTTCCAGTCAATTTTTTTTTAATGAGCAGAACTTATTTGTTAAGGAAAAGAATGCTCCTTTCTGAGAGAGGGACAGGAGGGGGGCCCTGAGCAGGTGGTCCCCTCTGGTCATTATTTTATTTTTATTTTTTGGATCTAAATTACATTGCCCTCAAAACTTGCATATCAATTCTAAAGAATATAAATCTCTCTCATTTTTTTCTTTTATGGCCTGCTCAGCCTCCCCTGAGGGTGGGGCTGGCACAGCATGTGGTGCCTGGGATCGAACAGCCAGTCTCTGCAGTTGCCTAAGCTTGCCTAAGCAAGGGCTTTAGAGAGCTGAACCATCTTGCTGGCCCATAAACCTGTTAATGTAGCTGTAGAACTCTAGGACCAGCTGCAGTCATCTTGAGGCTCCGGGCAGTTCGGAGGTTGAGCGAAACACTGAGCAGGCATTCCTCCACTTACCAGGGCCACACAAGGGACAGGGACGGGAAATTCAGCTAAATACTTTAAACTGATGTCTGCTGAAAAACGAGCTGCTTTAACACATGCGTAGTAGTCTTACCTTTCCTTTGAAAATCTAGCCATGTCCAGTTGATTAGAACTGAAAACTATGGAGTCAACTTGGCTTTCACTGCTCCGGAGCTGAAGCTATCAACAGCTACTCAGGGCTCAGCTCCAAGTCACGCCAGCAACCTGTACAGAAAGGGCGAAGCTTTTGAAATCTTTTCTTTCTTTCTTTCTTTTTTTTTCTTTCTTTCTTTCTTTCTTTCTTTCTTTCTTTCTTTCTTTCTTTCTTTCTTTCTTTCTTCTTTCTTTCTTTCTTTCTTTCTTTCTTCTGTCCTTTCTGTTCATTCACTCATTCTATTTCAGAATTTTTCTATTATTAGAAGTATTTTCCATACATAGATAAAATTCATCATAGAGAATCTGCACCCGCGTGGAAGCTCTTAATCCTTTCTATCACCATTGCCTTCCAACTCTTTCCCCCTCCATATAAAGAAAGGCTTTATTTTGATTTGGTCCCTTCCAAATTCTGCTTTTTTTTTTTTTTTTCCTCTCC
>PVJA010040452.1:0-18482 GCA_004027025.1 Myocastor coypus | reverse complement strand
TTTTTTTTTTTTTCTAAGCAATATCAATAGGGAGGTGGGTCATGCCCACACACTGTACTCTGTAGAACGATTGTGAGGGCAATATGCAATATGTCAACTTTCAAAGAAAAGAAAGGGGAAAAGAAAAAAAAAGTAATGTTGATTTAGAAGGGTTAATGTTTAGTTGTTTGATCAATCTTATATACCTATATGTATTAATCTAAACTGATCTGATGATGAAAATATGTAATATAACCCGTGTTAAATTTAAACAATAAAAAATTGAAACTTGAAAATAAATAAATAAAGTACAGTGTCCCAGACAATAAGAATTCTCTAGAATTATTTACTAATCTTGCTCAAAGAAGAGGTCTGCACCGAAAGGGTAGAAGCCCAAATTTTGAACATGCTGCCAAACTGCTGTGCTCCAAATCAAATAATAACTAACATAATTTGCCTTTTAACAATAAAAACTGAAAAATAATATGCTCATTAAAAATTTCATGAAATTAAACATTAAACAATATTGGCTGTTACTACTTTATCACTGTACTAGAGGTCTTCACAGTATAATCACTGTACTAGAGGTCTTCACAGTATAATCAATAAAGAAGAAAAGTAACAAAAAGTATTTAGAAAAGCATTTTAGTCTGTTTTCTGTTACTATGACAAAACGCAGGATATTGAGTAATTTATAAAACTAGAAGTGTACCTGGTTCATGGTCTGGAGTCTAAACTGTCTGAAGCATAAAGTCAGCATCCATGTGGCAGCCTCTGGGGAGGGCACCTTTTAGCGCATGACAGCCTAACAGCACCCCATGGTGAGACTGAGCAAGTGATTTTTTTTTTTTTTTTTTTTTTGGCTTATTGAGACAGGGTCTCACTATGCAGTTCAGGCTGGCCTTGAGCTCACTTTTGTAGCCCAGGCTGGTCTAGAATTCACACCAATCCTCCTGCCTCAGCCTCCCAAATTCTGGGATTACAGGAGTGTGCCACCACACCCAGCTGCAAGTGATCTTTTTTAAAGTCACTCATGCTAGCATGGAGGCCCAGCCCTTATGAAATTTTAATTATCTCTCTAAGGTTCCACCTCCAAACTCAAAACAATCACTGTGAAGTTCAGGATTACATTTTCTACATATCAAATTTGAGAGAGACACTTGAGCCTTATCAGGAAGAAACAAAAAGTTCCTTATGAAAAGATGACATGATTATTTATATAGCAAATCTTCAATTTCACTGAAGAGTTTGAAGAGTATTGGGATTAGGTCTTCTGTAAATTTCTTGTAGAATTCAGTGATGAATCCATCAGGACCTAACTTTTCTTTGTTGGCAGGCTTTTTATTACATTTTGTATTTCATTGACTGTTACTGGGTTATTGAGAGTTCTTATATCTTCCTGATTCAATTTTGGTAATTTGTACCTTTCTAGGAATCGGTCCATTTCCTCTTTGTCTTCAATTCTGTGAGAGTAAATATTCTCAAAGTAGATATTAAGGATCTTCTGAATCTCTGCTGGGCCTGTAGTAATTTCACCCTTTTCATTCCTTATTGCTTGAATTTGAGTCTTTCCTCTTTTTGATGAGGTTAGCTAGGAGCTTATCAATTTTATTTACTCTTCCAAAGAATCATCAGCTTTTTGATTCATTAATTCTTTGTATTGTTTTCTTTGTCGCGATTGAATTAATTTCTGCTCTGATCTTTATAATTTCCTCCCTTCTTTGGGTTTTTTATTTTGTTTGCTCTTCCTTTGCTAGTCGGTTTAGGTGCTATGTCAGACTATTTATTTGTTCCCATACTGTTTTCATAATGTGTGAGTTCAGAGCTATAAATTTCTCTCTAAGAACTGCTTTCATTGCATTCCATAAATTCCAGCAGGTTGTGTTTGAATTTTCATTAAATTCTAGATATTGTTTAATTTCTTGTTTAATTTCATCTGTAACCCACTGGTTGTTAAGAAGGGTGTTAGCTCGGCATGGTGGCTCACGCCTGTAATCCCAGCATTTGGGAGGCTGAAGCAGGAGGATCGGTGTGAGTTCAAGACCAGCCTGGGCTACAAAAGTGAGCTCAAGGTCAGTCTGAACTGCATAGTGAGACCCTGTCTCAAAAAGATATTTTAAAAAAGGTATTATTTAATTTCCATGTATTTCTGGGTTCTTATGGGGTTTCTTGTCATTTATTTCCAGTTTCATTGCAGTATGTTCCGATAATATGCATGGGATAATTTCTGTTTTCTTGCATATACTTAAGCATGACCTATGCACTAATACGTGGTCTGTTTTGGAAAATGTCCCATGTGTAGCTGAAAAAAGTGTGTATTGAGAAGTGGTTGGGTGGAACACTTTATGTATGTTCACCAAGTCTAGTTCTTACAAGTTCTGGTTCAGTTCTGTGATTTCTTTGCTAATTTTTTGTCTGCTTGACCTATCTTGTTGGGATAAAGGGGTGTTAAGGTCTCCTATTAAGATTGTGGTATTGGATAGTAGATTTTTCAGGTCCGTTAAGATTTGTCTTATGTAACTTGGTGCTCCCATGTTGGATGCATATATATTTATGGGTGTTACCTCTTTGTCTTGAATTTTTCCCCTAACCAGTATGTAGTGACCTTATTTATTCCATTTGGTCAATCTTGGTTTGAAATTTAAACTGTCTGCAAACAGGATTGTTACCCCTGCTTTTTTTTTTTTTTTTTTTTTTTTTTTTTTTTTTTTTTTTTTTTTTTTTTTTTTTTTTTTTTTTTTTTTTTTTTTTTTTTTTTTTTTTTTTTTTTTTTTTTTTTTTTTTTTTTTTAGGTGCAGAAGCATGTAGTATTGTTTTCCATCCTTTCACTTTTAGCCTATGAGTTTCTTTATGAGTTAAGGGCATTTCTTGTACACAGCATATTGTTGGATTTTGTTTCCTCATCCACTATGCCAATCTATTTCTTTTAGTTGGAGAATTGAGTCCATTTACATTGATGGTTATAATTGAAATGCATTGACTTATGATTGACATGTCTTTTTACTTACTACTGTTTAATGCTTTTTCTCCTGTTTTTAATTGGTTGCCCTATTTGGTGGGTTCTTTCTGTTCTCATTTGTGGAGTTCAGGTCATTTTGGTCCCTGCCTAAAATATTTTTTAGTAGTCTGTGTAAGGTTGGCTTTGGCATCATGAAATTCTTTAGTTGCTCCTTGTCATGGAAGTATTTCACTTCTTCCTTATACTTGAAAGAGAGTTTTGTAGGGTATAGCAGTCTGGGCTGGAATTTGTTTTCATGGAGGACTTGAAGCACTCTGCTCTATGCTCTTCTTGATTTCACGGTTTGTGAAGAGAAATCTGCCATTATTCTGATGGGTTTTCCTTTAAATGTGACCTGTTTCTTTTCTCTAGCAGCTTTTAGTTTTAAGTTTTTCATTATAGTTATACTTCAGGGATTATTTGTGCTCTGATCTCCTCTTTACCTTTCTGCAGTTGTTCTCCTACTTTAGATGCTATTAAATGAGAGATATCTTTTTTTACTTTAGAAGTTATTTCTGGTCTAATTTCCTCTATACATTTTTGCAGTTCTTTTTCCACTTCAAATTCTATTAATTCAATCATTTTCTTTTTTACTTCAGATGTTATCTTTGATCTGAGTTCCTCTATACATTTCTGCACTTGTCTGTCTACCTCAGATGCCACCAATTCAGAGATTTTGTCTGCCTGATTCCCATTTTCTACAATGGTACTATCTCCTGTATTTGTTCGGGGTGGACTCAGGACCTGAGATTGCATCTTGCTCCTTCTCTTTGTCATTTGTGTGAATTCTGCACTTTGGTGAAGTTATGCTGTTAGCACCTATCAAAATTTGAGTCTGGAGCCACCAGTCTTGATCCCTTCCAGATGTGCCTGGCTGGATCTGGCTTCTGTGCTCCGCTACTTCCTGCTGCAACTGGTCACAGACTGGGATGGTCAGTGTGGGTGGGCAGGGTCGGAGTTCCAGTGGCTGGCAGCACTGGGGTGCATGCCTGAGGAGAGGTCCCGCCTGGGTACAGGCCTGGCTCAGTCAGTGTGGGTGGGCAGGGGCCAAAATATTGCATTTCTAAAAGGTTCTCATTGTCATCCACACAACTCTTCATTCTTATTTAATAATGTGTAGGTTTCTTTCATACGTGTATACTGTACATCATTGAATCAAAACCTTATTTGTGAAATGGGTAGTTGTTTCTTATCCTTTGTTTTTGTAAACCAACAAGCTTCATGCATATGTCAGTTTGCCCATGAGAATATATTACATATAGAATACATTTCTGGATGTGCATTGCTGAGTCTGTAAGTAGATGCATTTTTCATCTTGATAGATAACACCAATTGCCTTCATGTGAACTGTACTGTTTTTCACCCTAATCATCGATTATTCATGCTGCCTCTTCCAGCTGTTCTCACCCACAGAAGCCAGACCTTTAAAGCTCTGTTATTTTGAAGCTAAGAATAATAATTCTGTATGCTTTTGTTTTTTATTTCTAATTATGAATAGTAGTTATCTTTCAGAAGTTCACAAGCAATATGCATCTATTCCCCCATTTTGTCCATTTTCCTTTTGGTTCATCAGACAGTGTAGAAGGAGCCCCTTCTCTAGCGAGAACAGTATTGATTTCCCTGCACAAATGTTTTATCCAGGTAGTAAGATCTTGATTCTATGAGTCCATGTTTGCCATACATAAAGATTACACTCAGTGTGGGGAGATGGTGCATGTGCAGAATGCATCTAGATTCCTTGTTCATGTCTTTTTCTCCTCTCCTTCCCTCCATCTTTATGTCCTTTCTCATTTGCATCACATCTGTCCCCCCATTTCCTGTTATCTACCTTTTATTTTGCTCTTTAATGTATTTATGTTTTGAGTTTCTCACTTAAGAGAAACCAAACACTGATGAAGCTTGCGTGTCTGGTTAATTTCACTTAACACTACGGCCTCAAGGGGCATTCATCTTCCTACAGGTGATGCAAATTTATCCTTCTTGTAGAAGAATAGTACTCCATGCTGTGTAAATACCACAGTTTCTTTCCATTCACCTGTTAATGAATATATAGGCTATTTCCAGACTTAGTCGTTATGAATTGTGCTGCTATAAATATGTGCACGCATGCATCACTGTAATATTAAGTGTTTACATCTTTTAGGAAAATGCCTGGAAGGCTAAAGTGTATTGCGATTTTGCCAGGGGAAAGGCCTTTGCTTTGGTTGAGTTTGGTTCAATTTCAGTTTGGTTCGGTTTGTATAATGGCAATTTTTTATACTTCATAGAGATTTTCTTTTTCGATTTTCTACATTGTCAGAGTTCTTTAGAGAAATAGAACAAGTATGTTGTATATAATTATGAAGGGAGACACATCTAAGAGGAATTGGCTCACACTATTACAGGATCTACCCGACCCTGCAGTCTGCGGGGCTGGCTGGAGTACAGATGCGCAGAAGCGCTAATGTTACAAGTCAGATCCAAAGACTGTACTGCAAGCATTCTCTCATGCCCAGTGATCTTAGTTGGTCCTTTCTAATGGAATGAGGCCCACTTACCTTACATAAGATCCTCTACTTTACTCAAACTCAAACTATGTGAATAATAATCTCATCCATAAAGACCCTCACAGAATTTCCCAGGATATTTTTAAACCAAATTTTGGCATTGCTGTCAAGTTGACACAAAATATTAACTATACACTTTGGGTTCTGGGTTCTGGGTTTTGTTGTTGTTGTTATATTTAGAAAGTTCTCCATTCTGAGATTATAAAATAACCCTCCTATTTTTGTGTGTCTTGGTTTGTCTGGCTGTTTATCTGTTTGTCTTTTTGAGACAGGATTTCACTTTGCAGTTCAGGCTGGCCGAGTTCTCACTGTGTAGCCGAGGCTGTCCTCAAACTTGCGGCAGTCCTCCTGTCTCCTCCTCCCAAGCATTGGAATTACAGGCGTGCACCACATGCCTGCCATAACCCTCCCATTTTTACATCTAGTGGGTTTATGATTTCATTATATTTAGATCTTTAATTCCACGGAAATATTTCTTGTGTGTATGTCGACAAAAGGTATAAAATTGTCCCAACATCATGTATTGACTATAACCATGCTCACTTTTTACTTGATTTAAGATGCCAGACTTTTACTGAAGTTCCTTGTGCACTTAAATTTTTCTTAAACTTCATGTTTTGATTGGATTGATTTACCTGTCTTGAGCAACAGAACTGAATAGCTCAATTTGCTGAAGCATTATAGAATACTTTAATTAATGCAAAACTAGTTCTCTTCCTGTTGTTTACTTTCTTAACTTCAAAACTTATAAAAGGGAAAACTGATCTTATTATAGAAGAAAACATGTTAGTGTTTTATTATATTTTAATTAAAATTTTGAGTGGAAAGTCATCTTTTTTTTTTTTTCCAATGTTCTCACAGGATCTCACTACATAGATCAGACTCAGTGATTCTCCTGTTTTCAGCCTCCCAAGCACTGGGATTATGGGTGCACACCACCATGCCAGTCTCAGTTGCTCTCTCAGCACACCCCAGGGGCGGGGCCGGCACAGCAGGCCAGGGAACAAACCCCAGCTGCTGGGCTCTGCCTAAGCAGGTGCTTTAGTCCACTGAGCTATCAGGCCAGCCCCCTAGATTCATATCTTTATCATTTTGAATCTTCAGTTTTTAAAAAAATGTAGTGTGCTTTTTCATACATCAGGCTGTTTTAGAGGCTTTTTCTTCCCTAATAAATCTGCAAATTTTCTTGGTAAATTTATTGAATGGAATTGTATTATTTGTGGTTGTTGTAAATGGGGTCTCATTTGAAGTTTATTGATTTTTATTGTTTCTTGGCCTTTTGGCTAAGATCAAGTGTAGATTATTGATTTTTATATAGATTTAAAATACAATTTGATACACAATTGGGCAGTTACATCTCATATAGGATTTTCTGTATAAAATCTTACCATTACTTTTACTTTGTCATATTTTATAGCTGTAGCTTTTTTTCTCATATTATAATCAGATTATAAGGCTAGCACTATTTGTAAGCCTGTTTGTATTAAATAATAACACTAATAAGGGGCTGGGGAGATAGGTCGTTGGCACAAGTTCCTGCCTGGCAAGTGCAAGGTCGTGAGTTTGATCCCCAGTCCCACCAAAAAGTAATAATAATAATAATAATAATAATAATAATAATGCTAGTACCGGGTACCCTCTTCCTGTGAAGCTACTTCTCTTGTTTCTCCACTAAGAGTGACACTTGCTGTGGGATAGAACTTGATGCATGATTTCACATGAAGCACCTATCCGCTGATTACTGTTTCACCGAGTGTGTATCAAGCATCATTTGGCTTTTCAAGTGGTTTTCTTTATCTACAGAGATTATCATATTAATTTCCCTGTTGACCTATTAAAATGATAAATTAAATCCATATATTTTCTAGTCTCAAGCCATCTTTGCATACCTGAAATAAATTCCTTTTAATCCTAATGATTTGTTTTAATTTGCAAGGCAGGAATATTTAGTGTGACACTGTAACATCTGAAGACTGAAAGTAACTCCTTTTATCAACCCGTGGACAGATAAATTGGGGTATTTTCATATGTGAAATATTATACAGGAATATATTATCAACATATGCACAAGAAGGCTCAACCTTATAAATATAACACTGTACCTTCTATGCTGTCTCTCTCTCACTCTCTCTCTCTCTCTCTCTCTCTCTCTCTCTCTCTCGCTCTCTCTCTCTCTCTCTCACACACACACACACACACAAATAAAACAAGGCACAGAAAAATATGTATGGTCAGAAAAGTCACTAACCCAACCCCCTACAGGAAGAGCCCCTGTTCTGTATTCAGGCCCGTGGGCTATGTCACTTGCTTCCCCATTTAAAAATCCCAATTTAATCAGTTTTACCAGAGCTGTCGTACTTCTAATCTTACTGGTTGGCCATAGTTTTGCCCCACTTTATGTGCACCTAGTGAGTTCCCATGTTTCCCACCTTGGATAGACCGGCCTGATCTTGTGGGTTTGCTCTATAAAAATCCCTTTAAAAAGACAACTTCCTCAGCAACCCACTAGGGTCCCTTCTGTCCCTCTCTCGGACAGAAGCTTTCTTTGCCTCAATGAATGTATTCTTCTTTAAAAAAAAAAAAAAAAAAAAGAATATATATGGCATCATTTCCTCTACAAGGTTCAAGTGTGGTAAAAATTAAACTACAGTGTTAAGAAATCCATATTTAAGTGGTACTGACTTCCATTTTCTGAGTTTTAAGCGTTTGTCCATTTTTGCATTTTAATCAGGGATGGTGGCCATGCTTTCTCCCTTTTTAGTGTCATTGGGGTTTTCTCTGAGGCCTAGTGCATGGCCAGCTTTTGTCACTGTAATACAGCAAAGTGTTCTCCACTTTCACAGTACCTAGCCTGAGACATATGAGATTAGATATAAGTAGTCTGAGGCCACATATGTTATTTACAACTTCTGTGTCTTGCCTAATTTTTCCCACTTAGCATAAAGAACAGAAAGAGAATAATTAGAGTATCTTTTAAAAGGGAAAAGAAGCCGGGCGTGGTGGCTCACGCCTGTAATCCCAGCACTTGGGAGGCTGAGGCAGGAGGATTGGTGCGAGTTCGAGACCAGCCTGGGCTACAAAAGTGAGTGCAGGACCAGCCTCAACTGCATAGGGAGACCCTGTCTCAAAAAGACAAAAAAAAAAAAATAAAAGGGAAAAGAAAAACAATTTTTAACAAATACTGAGAGGATGGTTGAGTGCACACATGAAAAGAAAGATGGATTCTTAATCCATCCCATATACAAAATGAAACTAAAAATGAATCAAATTTCTAAATGTAAGAACAAAAAGTATTAAATTCTTAAAAGGAAATACAGATTTAAATCTTTATGATCTTGATTAAGCATTCCATTCTTAGATTCAGTTTTTAAAAATCTAATTAGAAATTATCAAAATGGAAAATGCTTTTGCTTCAAAGAACATAAGAAAGTAAAAAGACATCCCAAACAATGTAAGGGAAAAGTTAGGAAATTATTTGGTAAAGTTAAAACTATTGTAGTTCAATGATAAAAGGGAAATAAGTCCATTTAAAGTGGGCAAAAGTTTTTAATAACTATTTTTCCAGAGAAGGCATACAAATAGTCAATAAATACATGGGAAGATCTCATGATCTTCCCTAAGATCATAGTGACATAGCACTTGACACATGTTAGGTTGGCCATATTTAAAAGGTGCTATAATAGATAAACAGTTGTGGTGAGGATGTGCAGAGTCAGAGCCCCATTCACTGCTGTAGAATGGAAAATGACTGAGCCATGTGAAAAACACTCTGGAAGTTTCTTGGGTTATTAAACCTAAAGTTACTATGCGCCCCAGTGATTCCACCCAAGAGAAATGAAGCATGTGAGTGTGCCTAGCAGCATTATGCGTAAAAGCCAAAGGTAGAAACAACCCAAATGCCCATCAACTGATGACTGGATGAACGAAATATGATTTGTCCATGCAGCAAAATGAGTCTACAATAAATAGAGATTATGTGCTAGGACGAGAATGGTCACTGTACTAAGTGAAAAAATCCAGTCCACAACATGGCCATGTAGAACGTACTTTTATTTATTGTGTATGAAATGCTCAGAATAGACAAATCTTTAGTTACAAAAATAGAATAGCAGTTGCCTGGGGCAACAGGGTGTGGCCACAGGAAGAGTGGGGCTGATGGCTCTGGGTACACTATTTCATCTTAGCATAATAAAAATGTTCAAAATTGATGGTACTGATGGATGCACAGCACTATGACTGTACCACAGGCCATTGACTTGTTTGCTTTGAATGAATAAAATGTATTTTATGTGAACTCTATCTCAATATAGCTGTTAAAAATTTAAAGTCCCCCTTTACTGCAGTTGTTCAGCTTATTTCCCGTTGTAGATGTCCCATTAGATTGTCCTATGTCAATCTTAATACTACTTGCAGTAGTAGCACATAGCAGTTATATTCTACATTATAAATCCCACAGCATCGCTTCCCCCCTCTTCACTTAAAGCTTTTTTCCCTGGATACGCAAGAAATGTTGTCATTCACAAACTCTGACTTGAGCACATTTAAATTCTGACATCACCACATACTGCTTCTCTGTGATCATGCTACCATTTATTACAGCGAAAAAATGAACACAGTGGTACTAAGTTCATCTATGGGAAGCACCTCCACATCTGGAACATGTAAGTGCTCTATGAACGGACACACCTTGAGGCCATCATGTTAAGTGGAATAAATAAGACACACAAGCTTAAGTAGGATATGATTTTTTTAGTATGAGAAACCCAAATTATAAATAAAAGGTAATAGGAAGTCAGAGCATAGACCTTTATTAAGTGGAAAGGAGATGCAGGGAGGGAATAAAGATAGGAGTGAAGCTGCGCTGTATGTGGGTACCAGCTCCACAGAGGGCATGGACTCACCACGTGCTGCACACAGGCACTGAGTACTAGGTCAGGTGTTGTCTAGTGAATTCTGTTGAGGCCAGGACCCCTGCTACTTTATTATTTATATGCACTTGATATACTCATGCCTATCACTTGATCTTCATCTACTTTTCTAAATCACTCTATTTTGAATACTGTCTCGCTCATGCTAAATATCCCATGTGAAATCATTTTCGCCAACTAGGTAATTTTCACCTGATTAAATATTTGGTATCTTTTGTATCACTTCATCTTACGTTCTTTGAGCACATTTTTCATTGAAATTGTTCCTTTTGCATTCAGTTTCCCCACTTAGCTCTCTGGGTGAAGTTGGAGGGGGATTGCACTCAGATATTTTGGTGCTTTTAGTTATTTTTGTAGTACTAGATTAGTGTTAGAGCTAAAGAGCTCCTATTACTGAACTCATTCATAGTTCTTTATTTAGGGGTTGCTTATTCTTACTACCTACAATTGAACAGATTGCCAACTGCTGCACTGTTTCTTCTTTCATCTCATCCTGTCCCATGTGATGTTAGTCGCCATTATTTTTCTTGATAGATACAACATGTGCCTTTGCTCTATTATTCAGTTTGCCAACTTTAAGTGAAATCTTTTGGCTTCCATCTCCTTTAGTGAGACACAAACCATCTTTCCAATTTTATTCCCCTCATCCTTCCCTGGTTTTTTAGTTGTGCTGTGAGTCTAGCCCAAGTTTCTTCTAGATTTAATGGACAGCTTAAATACATTTTGTCTACCCCAAACTAGCAGTTTATTGAATTTTGTCCAATCTTAGTTTCCACAAAAGGGAACGAAAAAACAGTATTCTCCCTGGTTTTGAATCCCTAAACGTGTTTATAGCTTTATACTTGAAGAATTTACATATATGTTCCTTATCTCATATTCCTTTCCTTGGAAATGCTGCTGGTATTACATCTGGCACGTTCATTGTCATGTTATAGAACACATCCGACCAGCGTGTTTTCTTTTCTCCTTACACATCTAACTTCACCACTTCACCTGTCTCCCCAGAGGGTGGTCTTTTTACTCTTAGAAGCCCAGTGACTTTCTGGTGTCTCTCTGGATCTTTTCTGATTGCTGTTTGATACACTAGTATTTTCATTCCTCTGCTTTATAAATTATTGTGTTGCATAGAGCTGTTTGTCTCCTTTTGCTTTTTTTCGACAACTTTTTAATGTATTTAGTACGGGGTCTACAGGGTCTTTCTATATAGATCAGGCTTGTAGTGACTCTCGTGTTCTCCGCCTCCTAAGCACTAGGATTGGAGGCATGTGTCACCATGCCCAATTGCAATGGCTATCTCAGTGCACCCTGGAGGCAGGGCCAGCACAGAACCCCACCCCCCAGAGATCAAACCCTGGTCCTTGCACCTGCCTCAGCAGGCACATTAGTCCACTGAGCTATCTGGCCAGCCCTATGCTCCTTTTGCTTTCATTTCTTTGATTCTCCCATCTTTTTTCTTGTACAGTTTTTCTAAGTTCTGCCATCTATGTCACCCCTTATCTCCTCCTACTTTATTACCATATTTTCCTGGCCCTTCTGTTTCTGTATTGTTAAATCTACCCTTCTTCATCCAGGTGATCATTTAGTTTATTTTTGTGTTTCACTTTCAAATTCATGTCAAAACATTTCTTCATAATATCCACTTACCTATGATAGCATTTTTACAGTGGGATGTAGTTTGTTAACAAATTTTACACCTATTTTTCTTCTCAAAGTATCTCTGTAGGGATAGTGTGATCATTTCTTTCTTATTATTTATCATTGAGTGGCTTTTACTTTTCTAGCTTTGGTACCTACGGTATGAACTGTCTTGAGGCAGGGCCAGATCTGCATTCCAGCATAGCGTGCTTACACAATAAAGGCTCTCATTTCACTTGCTGTCTTCTTTACTGAACTCACAATAGTTTTACTGGGGTGCGAAAATTAACTCATAACCTGGTCATACTTTTGCCAACAGGGACACAGGGTCTGCCTCTCAGGAAGAAGACCGGTCACCTTGAGGAAGTGATTGTGGCATGTCCTGAGACTTCTCAGGGCTCTTCTTAGATGGTGAGGTTCCTCCTCAGCATCTGTTTCTTCCTGGGTGGACTTGGTTGCTATTAGCAAATCTTAAGAATGTACAAGACTAAGACTAAATTTTCCCTCAAAATTTCACTTTTGCTTTGACCTTTTCCACTTTTCTCTTGTGGTACTGTGACTTCCAGGTAGAGAGGTCTGAGAAGACCATGTCGCAAGCCATGTAGATACATTGGGAGTTTCCTTTCTGCCTCCCTACCTCCACCAAAAAGGCATTCGCTTACACTGTTGAAGATTCTTTGTCCTGCCACTTTAGTTTCTTTGCACAGTGGCCAAAAATAGCACAAGAACATCTTTTTTGTAACTGCAGGCATTGGTCATGGTATTACAAGCTGATTTATGGAACTTCTCCACCACAGAATTGATGGTTCTGAGCGTGAACTCAAACAGCAGTTAACCTGAAAATCCAGACACTTGAGGTCTCGTCCCCCAGTCTGTCAGCTCTATCAGGGTGAAATGTGCGCCTTCTCGGCCTCCTTCTGTCTCTGTTGTTCATTGCTATGGAGAAATGCCCTCGAGGAAGGATGTTGGTGTTGGCTCTGGGCTCTGGGCTTTGGGATGACTCTAAGAGAAGGCAACCCACACTTTCCCCAGACTCACCGCTGCTTCATCTCCCATCTCCTCTTCCATAACCTCCCCATTTTGTACTGCTCCATGGGAAAATGGGTCACTGACAAACTACCGTATAATCTTTCCCTGGCAGTTCCCAGGTAGATAGCACTCTCAATCTGGGTGATTAGAGAAGCACTAAGTATTCATACCCCTGTGCACCTCTAAACCTTCTTTCAGGACTTAGAGAAAGCAGCCAAGGGAGAGTGCAGTATTTTGGAGTTTATAAAGGGCAGGGCCTTTCTTTCCGGTAGCTCTGAAGGGACCAAGAATAGGAATGGTGCAAGGCCCCACAGAGGTGTTGGGCACACAGATGTTCCATAAGGGAGTTATGTACTGAGGTGTGAGATAGAGGCTGTAGGAGAAAAAGACAGGAAAATCTCCACCTTTCTCATCCTCACTTTTCTGGCCCCTGCCAGTGCCCTCCTTGGACAAAGTCCAGCTGAAAGCCAGATGACAGATAAAACCCTGGAGTCCTGCATAAAGATCGCCTCCATAGAGGGAGAGAAGGGACCTGGAGCAGCCAAGAGGAGGTCAACAGCACTCCAGGGAGCTCCAGTGGACATGGAAGGATTTGAAAGGGATCTTATTCCACGGAAAATATGGTGTTGGTTTGCAAAGAGCAGATAGAAGACTATTCTGAGGAAAATGTAAATTTGAGGCCATGTCAATTACAAGTTGGATTTTAGGACTGAAGGAACGTTGTCTTGGTTACTTTTCTCTCATTGCTGAAACAAAACACCCAACACCCCAGATGAAGGAAGGGAAGGTTTATTTAGCTCACTGTTTGTGGAGGTCTTAGTCCATACTCAGCTGGCTCCAAGGCAGGGTGGCATGGTACAGGGGCAACTGCTCGTGGTGACAGAATATAGTAAAAGCAGCAAGAGCAAAGGGGGGAAAGAACCGCTTTTCCTCCTTTACATTGTAAGCATGCTACCTACCTTCTCACCCCTCTCCCTGGCAGAAGCAGCCCTCAGCCCTCACACCATCTACTTGCCCTCCTCTTGCACAGAATGAAGATGTTTACAAAGTGACAGCCCTGGGACGGCAAGATAGCTCAGCTGGCTAAAGCACCTGCCTAGGCAAGCTTAGGCAACCTCAGGGACCGTGGTTTGATCCCCGGGATCACATGCTGAGGCAGCCCCACCCCCAGGCAGGCTGAGCTGGCCATAACATAAATAAATAAATGAAATTAAAAGAAAATGAAGTGGCTAGCCGGGCATGGTTGCACATGCCTGTAATCCCAGCACTCGGAAGGCTGAGGCAGGAGGATCGGTGTGAGTTCGAGACCAGCCTGGGCTACAAAAGTGAGCTCAAGGCCAGCCTGAACTGCATGCTGAGACCCTGTCTCAAAAAGACAAAAAAAAAAAAAAAAATGAAGTGGCTCCCCACTGAGTTAAACTTATGGAGGTATATATCATGTTCAAATAAACAAATATCTAGATTTTAGAGCTAAGGCATTCAGTTATTAAAATACATACTCAGAATTGTCTGAAAACTATCAATTTGTTCTTTACCATTTTATCCTCACCCTTTCCCCCTTCTTCTATTTTCACAAGCCGTCCTCTTCCTGCCCTTATTTCACTCCAAGTTTTCCTACCCTTGTCTTTTCTTCTGGTAGTTCCACTATTTCTCCTGTCTTTTTTTGTTTTGTTTTGTTTTTTTCTTTCAGTTCTTGGCCATTAAATACACTTCTTCTCAAGTGAGAGTCCACACTATTTCTCTGACTCAGCTCTTTCTTGTAAGTTCCTGGCCCACAGATCTAGCTGTGGACTGAGCATTTTTACCTAAATGTGTTATGAGCATCCTAAGTTTATATACTGAAAGCCTGACTGATTATCCTAAACCTCACCACCTCTGCATACTGATAGGTTCTGGCCCTAGTATGAATTGCTAAATTATTATGGTGGTCATCTAATATGGCTGAAGCCTTGAAAACAACAGCTTATCTTCCCAAAGACCACCTCCCCCTTCTCCTCCAACTCAGCCCCAGGGTACAATTTCCTTCCACTTGTCCCACCACCTCCGGGAAGGCCCCAATCAGCTCCTCAGGTAAATCTAAACATCCTCCTCAAATCCCACCCCTAGTAAAAGGTCATAAAAGCCTCAGCCTCCCTTTGTTCCAATTCAGAGAATTCCTTATCTTCCCCGAATTCTCTCCAAGTCCTCCAAGAGAATAAAGCCCTTTTCTCTTTTTCCTTCTGCCTGTTTCTCAGCTGCGACACCGCAGAAAACCTATCACATACAATGCCACTCTCCTGAATTCTAAGCTCATTTACCATTTTATAGGCTTAATTTTTCTTTCCTAACAAAAAATAACAATAAATGTTTGGAAGGTATCCTTTTCTTTGGTGGAGAAATGAATATTCACAATTTTTCTTCAGTGCTTCCTCCAGAATAAGGAAAATCAACACTATCTTAGTTTCCGTAGGGATCAATTTCTCAAAATCACTTTGCAGTAGCCTTTGCCAACCCTTCTCCCTCTCCTCTAATATCCGGGCAGCCCTAAGTCCACAGGCAGACACGCCATTCCTGTGCTCCCCCATGGCAATGTGTCCCCAGAGGTGGCACTGAAATAAAGGTCCCTCCACTGAATGACCAGCAGCTGCTGCCTCCTGGACACAGGTCCCTGACCATCCTTCCCTGAGAACCCAAAGAGCCCCCCTGCTCTTTTTTGCTCTTTTTACCACCTGTCCAAACACTTCACCTTACTGAAGCTAATTAGCCTTTCGAAAGTGCAGTTTTGCTCTTACCATCCTTTTAAAATGAAATGAAATTCGCCCTGCCTCTTTCTTCTTTGGTGGATGCCCAGAAAGCTCCGCCGGCTTTCCCCTGTGCCTGGACTGTCAGTCTGCAAGCTCAGAGGCATACTGTGCCTTCTTCACATAGCTGCTGCCCCTGAGTCAGCTGCCAGCTTGCCAACTGTCCAAGACTCGGCTCTGTAGCCTGGCAGTGGACCTGCTTGCATCCCTGGCCGCCCTGTCCTCCGCTGACGAGCAGTTGGACACCTCAGCCTTTCTGAGCCCTGGGCTGTGCTCCCTCTGGTTTCCCTGGGGAGCTCTTACTCAGGCTCTCAGATGTGACTTAAATAGCACCCTGCCACGTGTCTTTGGGAACCGCTGGCACCTGCTCTTCCTTCCTCACGGGTTTCCCAGAACTTTTTCTACTTCTGTGAGGCACAGTAATTGCAACTTTATGTTTCTCTCTGACTGCCACAAACCCCAAAGGCCCGCTGTGTTGTACTTTTTCTCCATCACCTCACTTCAGTGCAAAGTTGGAAACATAGCAAGGGCTCAATCAATGGCTGCTAAATTAATGAACTCTTTATCAGCCTGTACTTAGGGTACAATCTCGGTACCCATTAAACGTTACCATCTCTCCCATGTCTCCAAGTGTGTTTTGCTGCAGCCTTCACTAATGAATTTTGTGAGAAATGTGGAATATTATCACACTATTATTTGGTCACATGGAGCTTTAATTTCTATTTATACTTTTCTTGTATCACTAAGAATAATGTCTGTGAGTAGTTATCCGAGATTTCTGTTTCAGGAAATTGTTAAATGTTGAAAGAATTTCCAAAGCCCAACTCTGCCAGGGCTCTATTGCTTGTATCTAAGCATTTAATTCTCCATTGTGTTATGTTTAGCTTTCAGCACTGGAAAACGCTCACCTCCTTTGTACAGATTTATCCAACCATTCCCTCTGACTTTCATTAAAGGTGCCCAGGGCAGCCATCCTCCTTCAGGTTCCAGTTGTGTATTTCTCTCTACTGGAGGCTCCTGACTCAGAACCTATTTGAGAAATAGGAACAAGAGAGACAAAGGAAACTGTTTAAAAATTTCCCTAATCATCTAATAAGGCAAAGAAATTTCTTCACTATTAAAGAAACATGTATAAAATTACACATACTGCAAAATATACATATAACCACAGTGTGGCTATAAATATATTTTTCATATCAGTGAGAGCAACAGGAAAATCACCCTCTTCTGCAAGGTCGTATTTCACAGGGACAGCTGAATTTGCCCAGTGTTGAATTATGTTATAAGGCCAGTGATTTAGCATTGTCATCTATTTTGATTGACACCAAAAGGCTTCCAGGACAGTAAATGTAGAAGGGTTATGAAAAAATTCACTTATCAAATAGCTTGATAGGTCCTGTTAATGAGTTTTAAAATGTAGTATAACAACTTAATCAAATCCGACAGCTCCATAAAAGATTAATTTGGCCATTGGCTCTTTCCAAAATGACTTTGTTGCAGTAGTGAAGGTGAGAATTTTTCTGTGGCCAAAACACTCACAACTACATTCAAGATGCCATGACCTGGGGTTTAGTTATGGGTTTCCCTTCTCTCGGTAGCTGCTGGTATTGTGACCAGTTGAATGAGATTCACACTTAAGCTTTAATTTAATGAAGGAGAATGCAAATGACGTATTCATAACAAGAGTCCACACCTAACATCCTCCACTTTGGTCAAGTTGTATCTTGAATTTCAGCAATCAAAGTGACACTAAGAACATTATCACATTGTCCCAGACAATAGCAGCCATTTCCTGGAATCTAAAAGAAAATTACAGTCAAGACAGCAACCACCTGAAGGCAAAAAACTCCTGCTTTGTTTTCTAGAAGACTGTAGGCCCTAACTCTGCAGAATATCTCTAGAAAAGTAACTTGACACCTGTAGAAATGTGAACTTATGCCCAGAGTAGAGACCTAAGAAAACATGTCTTAGCTACCCAAGCACAGATCCCAAACACTTTTATGTACCTCAATACTAGAGTTGGTTTTAAAACCAGCCTTTGGGAGATCGCCTAGAGTCAGAACTATGAAAATTCTTGTTCTAGACCGTGCTCCATTGAATTGAATACCAGATTAAGTAGTACAAGAGTTAACTTACGTTTTGGTTTTTGTGATATCAAACGTAACATATTTAAACAGTAGGAATCATAAAGTGAAAGGCACTGAGGGACAGAAGGACAGACCTGCTACAAACTGGCTTATGGGTAGACAATTTATCTCCTCTTTTAAAACTATTTCTATTTCTCTCTTCTCTACCTTTATGTTTTCTCTCTTTCTGCCCCTCCCCAACTTTTCCTTCCCCCTCCCTCCCCTCCCCTCCATCCTCCCTCCCTGTCTCTCTCTCTCTCTCTGCCTCCCTCCCCCTCCCTCCGTCCTTCCTCCTTCTCCTGCCCTCCCCTCTCTTAATTTTTACTAAAAGAGAGAATGTGAACAGGTACACGTTGAAACCTACCTCTATTTAACATTTACCAATGCTAGTGTCTATTAAATTTACATCTGTGTCACCTTGGCTCTTGGCTATGGGTGAGATGGGCAATCTCCTTTTTCTT
>PVJA010040451.1:0-12866 GCA_004027025.1 Myocastor coypus | reverse complement strand
GTCCGGCGTTCAAGCCTTTGTGTTGCGGCGCCGGACATATATATATATATATATATATATATATATATATATATATATATGTATGTATGTATATATATATATATATATGTATGTATATACATATATATATATACATATTTAATTTAATTTTGTCTTAAGAATACTGGTGACTTTCAGCTCAGTCATCTTCAAACCTTTAATTCCCCTTATGCTTAGTAATTTCCAGGCCTCCTGCATCTGTTCCTTGGTTGGCCCCTGGTGAGGTTTAGCCTCATCCTTGTCTATCAGCTGTAGAGCAGTCTGTGAGACATCACTGTTACCCTCACACCTAAGTAGGTCACTCAGCATTTTCTGTAAAAACCCAAGCATCCCCTTTACCCCAGGTGAGTAGTGGCCTGGGTCCCCTCCAGTGTCCAGTATGGAGATGGCTCAAAGCTTCCTAGCTATTTCTCTTTTACCTGATGGAATTTTCTTTCTACTGCTATATTTCTATCTTTGGTAGAATTTGAAAAGTTAATAGTATATACTGCCAAGTAAAGTCTCCCAGGAGGTGAGTGTTGTAGAAAAAATAAAAATCCCCTTTTGCTTTTGCTTTTGTAATTGAGGTTTGGTCATACGGTGAGCTCATTTAATAGTTCCTTGATCTTGAGGGTTACAAGGAGTCCCTGTTGTATGGCAATAGGAAAACCTCTGGAAAGTGGCACATGTGTCTGCTGGGCCATTGTCAGTCTTAAGCACATGCAGGCAATCAACGGTGCTACAGCCCTCCACGCAATGAGCAGCGACGTGCTTAGCCGCTTCTCTGGCGTGGGCGGAAGCAAAAATGAATACTGGCAATAGTGTCTTAACAAAATCCAAAAAAGAAAATATAGGAGTCAAGCATATGCCGGGTGTGGTGGTGCACGCCTGTAGTCCCAGCACTCAGGAGGCTGAGGCAGGAAGATCGGTGCAAGTTCGAGACCAGCTTGGGCTACAGAAAGTGAGCTCCAGGCCAGCCTGAACTGCATAACAAGACCCTGTCTCAAAAAGACAAAATAAAAAAAGGTGTCAAGCATGCAAAAAACACTTCTATATGCTATGTACATATATCTCTGATTCTTTGGGGCTTTTTTTTTTTTTAATCTCTTATTCTTGAGACTATATTTGCCCCATTTGCAGCTACCGGAAATCCAGCTCCCAATCATTCTCTTTCTCTCTGGCTTCTCTGGAGCCTGCGTGCTCTCTGGCCCTAGCGAGCCTGCGTCCCCAAGGTGTGCACCCGAAGTGCCAGCAGCGACGTACGCACGTGCCGAGCATTGGCCCTGGTCGGGCCACTTCTGTCCCCTCACAGGCACCCGAGAAGTGACCCCCCTGCCCACCCTTCTGCCAGGTGTGTCTGTTCACGTGCCAAACCTGAGATTTGTTTGGACTCTCGGTGCCCCTGGGGAAAAACCGGTGATAGGGATGAAAAGATGGATGATATCTGGGTTGGGGGAGAGTTCCTTCCTCTCCTGAGCTGAGAACTGCCCGAGAATGAATTTCCTCATTTATTTATTCCCTCCCGAGGTTGCTGTCAGTTTCAGCCCCTGTACCCAGCAGCCAGTTAACGAGCTGCAGCAGGTACTCACAGGCTTCCAGGAGCTCCCGTGGCCTTGGGCGGGCTCTGTGGCCCCCCACCCTCCAGAGTCCTGCCTGTAGGCTCCAGGGGCCCTGGGCTCCATCCATGCACTGCCACACACATACACTCATGCACTCGCGCACGCACACATGCGCACACAGCCTTTAACTTTTTTTTTTTTTTTTTGTCTTTTTGAGACAGGGTCTCACTATGCAGCTCAGGCTGACCTTGAGCTCACTTTTGTAGCCCAGGCTGGTCTCGAACTTGCACCGATCCTCCTGCCTCAGCCTCCCAAGTGCTGGGATTACAGGCGTGCGCCACCACGCCCGGCCTCACAGCCTTTAACTTTTGCACGGGCACCTGAGCGCAGCGTCAGAACCTGCACTCTGATCATCATCTGCCCCGTGCCTGTGATCTGAGTTTAGCATTAAGGACACAGTGTCTGGCTGGGTACGTTGGGGTGGGCTTGCCTGTCATCCCAGCACTCTGGGAGGCTGAGGCAGGAGGGTGGCTGGGTTTGAGCCAAGCTGTACAACCTGGTGACTCAGCGAGACCCTGTCCGAGATGTATAAAGGAAAACGGGGGGCTGAGAACGTGGCCGACCGCAAAGACCCCAGGCCTGTGCCCGAGTTCTGAACAAAACTTAGAACACCAGCCACACACGTGTCGTCCCACTTGGGCAGCAGGCACTGCACTCTGTCACACGCAGGTACACAGCTTCCACCCCATGCTGGCCGCTGGGCTGCTGGGTGAAGCCTGCGGACGCGCTCTCCTCTCCTCTCCTCTCCTCTCCTCTCCTCTCCTCTCCTCTCCTCTCCTTTAGCAGTGGAGCTGCCTGGGGCATGCCAGGACCAGCTGAGAGGACCCACAGGACCGGGAGCCGGGCCTGGGGACATTCTGGTGATGTCAGGCTGCCCCCCCCCCTAATTCAGGGCACAGGTGGTGGCCAGAGAAGCAAGCAGATCTGCATCTCTGGTCAGCACCGCCTGGTAGGCAATCCATCCCCGAGCCCAGTGATCATGGGCGGGGGGGGGCACTGACAGCATCGTGTCGCCTGCAGGACCCGACATCTGTGGATTCGACCTCATGAAAGTCCACGTCATCTTACAGTTCAAGAACGAGTACCACGCAAACAAGAAGGCCATCAAGTGCAAGGTAGCTGCTCTCACACTCCAATGAGGGGTTATTTCGTTGTGTCTTTTTGAGACCGAGTCTTGCTCTGTAGTTCAGGCTGGCCTTGAGCTCACTTTGCATCTCAGACTGGTCCTGAACTCACAGTGATCCTCCTGCCTCAGCCTCCCCAATGCTCAGATTACAGGCCACCATGCTGAGCCATTGCTGTTTTTTTTTTTTTTTTTTTCAGGACTGGGGTTCAAACTCATGACCTTGCACTTGCCAGGCAGGCACTTGTGCCACAGAGCTATCTCCCCAGCCCCTCGCCATTGCTGTTGTTTTAAAATGAGGTTTCACTATGGCTCAGGCTGGCCTTCAGCTCACTTTGTAGACCATGCTGGCCTTGAACTTGCTGTGAGCCTCCTGCTTCAGCCTCTAAAGTACTGGGGTTACAAGTGTGTGCCACCATGCCTGACTCCCAGCCCTGTTATGTTTTCATCTGAAGCAGGTCTCATTAAAATTACCAAATTGCCCAGGCTAGGCTTGAACTTGTAACCTCCCTGCCTCAGCCTACAAGGTGGGAGGATTACCTGGTGTGCCGTTGCACCTAGGAAACAGCAACACTGAAGATCGGTGGGTTTCCCCTTGCATACCTCAGTGGGCCTGGCGCCCCCAGCACGGGGGTGACAGCGACCTCATGCTATGCCTCCTCTCTCCCGGCAGTCAGTTTGTCTGTGCAGCCACAGGGCTAGGAAGGAGAGACAGGGCTAAGCCAGTATAGAGTCCCAGGGGTCAGCAAGCCGGTGACCATGACGGCCTGAGGCACGTCCACAGGCCGGGGGACCTCAGGGGACAGGTCAGGTCACCTGCTGGTGGCAGCTGACTGGGAAAGTTTCCTGGGAGGAGATCACACTGGCCTGTTAGCCAAAGCTGTCTGGCCAGGCACCATGGCACACACCTGTCATCCCAGCACCTGAGAGGCTGAGGTGGGAGGGTGGAGAATTGCAGAACAGGTGAGATCCTGTCTCCACACAGCTAACACAGCAGTCTTGGCTGGAGCGGCAGGAGGTGGGGGTAGAAGGCCCAGCTGGCAGGGTGGGTGTCCTCCACGGCACGCGCCATCCTAGCGCATGCAAAACAGAGCCTCTGCCCAGCACTGCAGCAGGAAGGCAAAGCCAACAGGAGAGTCCCATGGACCTCACATGAGGCCAAGGACGCAGGGGGTGGCTGTGAGAGGTCACTGGGGGGACCCCAGGCCAGAAAAGCTCAGCAGGCTCCAGCCAGTTTGGAGCAGCTGGTGTGATGACCCACTGGTGTCCTGGCAGAAGTTATGGAAACAGTCTGACGCTCAGGCCCGTGGCTGGGACAGCAGGCACTGGGGTGGCTGCACCTGCCCAGGAAGCCACTGACAGGGTCCTGGCAGTGTCAACAACCTGGGGAGATGGAGCCCAAAGTGTGCATAAAGAAAGGACAAGGGGGACACGTGCCCAGATGGCGAGGCTGAGACAGGAAGATGGCAAGTTCAAGCCCAGCCTGGGCAACTCGGCAACTTAGGGAGGCTCCCTATTAGAATAAGAAAGTAAATAGAAGGGCCAGGGATTCAGATCAGTGCGAAGGCCTCAGGTTCAGTCCCCAGCACTGCAAGTTTAAAAAAAAAAAATCCTGAGCCAGGTATGGCGCACGCCTGTCATCCCAGCACTCCTGGGAGGCTGAGGCAGGAGGATCACTGTGAGTCTGTGGTCAACCAGGGCTACCAGCAAGACTTGTCTCAAAAACACAAAGAAAAAAAAGAGGGAGAGGAAGGTGTAGAGCAAGGCAGGAGCTAGGAAGGAGCACTCAGTCACTGCCAGCTCCAAGGGCCAAAGGCAGGGGCTCCTGCGGGGAGCTGTGGTGCTATAGCAGCGGCGGAAGGACCAGGAGAGGCCTCCACCCACAGCTCCCGGAGCCGGCGGGCTGCACTCCAAGGACAGGAAGCCACTGCCATCCTGCGAGCGTCCTGTCAGCAGGCTGGGCTGCGGCTGTGGGCCGGGCTCTCTCTGATGAGCGCCTTCTCGCCCCGGCCCAGGCTGTGCCCGGCCTGGCAGAGGCTCCTGCCCGCCTGCCTGCCGCACATCCGGCCAGCTCCTGCCGGCGCTGAGAAAAACCCGTGCTCAGAGCGGAGCTCGCCTGTGGCCCTTAGTTTTCTGCAGACGCTCCCGCCTCATCCTCCCACGTGCTGGGGTTACAGGCACGTGCCTCTGCACCCCGCTTCTCTTCCTGCTGTTCCACGAGCCCCCCCCCCCACCTGTACTTCAGGCTGCATGTGCAGACCTCGTGGACCGGGCAAGGCTGTCACCCACTTCTCCCCTGGCCCCTCTGCCCGGCAGGTCGACGGCTTCACGCACCTCTACACTCTGATCCTGAGGCCGGATCTCACTTACGAAGTGAAGATCGACGGGCAGTCCATCGAGCTGGGCAGCATCGAGAACGACTGGCACTTGGCGTCCCTCAGGAGAGCCGAGCCAGAGGCAGCGGCTCCAGGCCCAGAGCGGGGAAGAGCTGGGACGGCGCAGGTGCGCTCCCGGGGTTCAGGCGCGCACACCTACGGGAAGGGGGGCCGCAGTCCATGGAAGGGCGGCCCCTCGGAGCGCCTGCGCCGAGCCCAGCCACTCAGCAGCACGTGCCACAGCTGGAGCTGGCCTTCTCACGTTGGGGACAGGAGCAGAGAGGACTTTTCCTTTAGTCTTTCTTTCTGCTTTGGAGATAGGGTCTTGAGTTCAGGTGGGCCCATAAGCTCATTTTGTAGCCCAGACTGGTTTCAAACTCACAGCAATCTTCCTGCCTCAGTCCCTGTCCAGCGCTGGGACAATAGGTGTACCCTCCACATCCAACCGCTGTTTTCAAAACAGTCTCATGACTGGGCGTGGTGGCACGTGCTTGTAATCCCAGCTCTTGGGAGGCTGTAAACAGGTGGATCACTACGAGTCAGATCTAGCAGTAAGACCCGGAGCACCTTGTAGACCCTTCCACCCCCCAAAAAACACGACAGTGTCACTCTGTCACCCAGGCAGGGGCTCATGGTGATCCTCCTGCCTCAGCTTTCTGAATGCTAGGATCATGCTCTGGCCCTCTTGTCTAGCAGATAGGACTTTTTTCTTTTGGAGACAGGGTCTGGCTCTGTATTTCAGGCTGGCCTTGAACTTGTGGTGATCCTCCTGCTTGTGCCTCACGAGTGCTGGGATTACAGCTATGTACCACCTTACACCCAGTCAGATAGGATATTCTTTTTTTTTTTTTTTTGTATTTTTGAGACAGGGTCTCGCTATGCAGTTGAGGCTGGCCTTGAGCTCACTTTTGTAGCCCAGGCTGGTCTCGAACTCGCACTGATCCTCCTGCCTCAGCCTCCCAAGTGCTGGGATTACAGGCGTGCGCCACCACACCCGGCAGATAGGATATTCTAAAACCAGTTTTTCAGTGTTGGGGGCCGGTGGAGCCCGGGCCTTCAGCATGATAGCCAGTACCAGAGCCCAGCTCTAAGCAGTGCTTTCATTTTTATTTTAGGGAAGGGTCTACAGGGGGGTCAGGGTCTTACTACTAGTTCGGACTTGCAGTGACTCGCCTGCTTACAGCTTCCCAAGAGCTGGGGTTGCAGGCATGCGCCACCATGCTGGTCTCACTTGCTGTCTGACTATACCCCTGTACTTGGTAGTCCCATAAGCAGTTTGGCCAGCCCTTTTTTTAAGCAGTGTTCTTTTCTCTCTCTCTCTCTCTCTCTCTTTGCAGAACCAGGGATCAGACTCAGGACCTTGCACTTGCCAGGCAAACACTTATGCCCCTGAGCTATCTCCCCAGCCCCTCTCTCTCTTTCTTTTTGAGACAGGGTCTCACTATGCAGCTCAGGCAGGCCTTGAGCTCACTTTTGTAGCCCAGGCTGGTCTCAAACTTGCACTGATCCTCCTGCCTCAGCCTTTCAAGTGCTGGGAATACAGGCATGTGCCACCATGGCTGCCTAATAAAGTGGTTTTCTTTGTTTTGTTTTGTAGAACTGGGGATTGAACTTAGGTCCTTGGCACTTATTCTACTGAGCTCTCTCCCCTGCCCCATAAGCAGTGCTTTTTTAGTGAGAGTATAATGTAGTATCAGCCTTTTAATTTTTTTTCAACTTTTTAAAAGTCACACATGACTTACTAAAAATTTGTCACATGGGGCCAGCGAGATAGCTCAGCAGACTAAGCACCTGCTTACCGCCTCCCCAGAGCTGTACCAGGCTAGCCCTGGACCAGGGTTTTATCTCTTGAGACCAAATGCCCTGCCAGCCCAGTCCTGGCCCCAGCCCCTGGTGGGCTGAGCCAGCCACTGAGACCCACTGCTGTAATCCCAGCACTGGGGAGACTAAAAATAGGAGGATCACTAGGAGTCTGAGCTGCATAGTGAGACCCTGTACCAAATGTTTAAAAAAAAAAACAAGGTCCTGTGGAGGTGTAGGCACTGGCGAGCGCTTGGCCAGCACCCACAAAGCTGAGTTCAGGCCCCTCCCCATGCACCTGTCATCCCAGCACTTGGGAAGCCGAGGTAGAGGGATTGCTGCACAAGTTCAAGGCCTGCACGGGCTACATAGATAGCAAGACTTTGTCTCGAACAAAATGCATACTTCTGTTATTTATGTATTTATTTATTTATTTAAATGTACTTAGTACAGGGCTGGTGAGATGGCTCAGCATTCTAAAGCACCTGCTTAGGCAAGGTTAGGCAACTGCAGGGACTACAGTTTGATCCCCGGCACCATATGCTGTGCCAGCCCCATCCCCAGGGCAGGCTGAGCCAGCCATAAAATAGGATAAAATAAAATAAATGTATTCAGTACAGGGTCTTACTACGTAGATCAGATTCATAGTGATTCTCCTGTTTTTAGCCTTCCAAGCCCAAGAGCCACCACACGCAGTCTCAACCGCTGTCTCAGCGCATCCTGGGGGTGGGGCCCTGCCCTGCATGGGGGTTGGGGGACCCTGGTCCCCCAGAGCTTGCCTAACCAGATGCTGTAGTCTGCTGAGCTGTGTGGCCAGCCCTCATCTTTTTGTGTGTGTGTGTGGGACCTGAGTTCAAACTCACGACCTTGCACTTGCCAGGCAGGCACTTGTGCCACAGAGCTGTCTCCCTGGCCCCCCAACTTTTGTTATTTTAAAAGAAAAATACTTTTGGGTTTTTCGGTTGGCAGTCCAGGACACAGTGGCAGGCAGGCGGCCTCTTGCCCACCTGGCCCTGGGGGACAAGCTTCACCATCACCACCCGAAACTGCTGCTGAGTTTCTTGGGCTCAGCTCTGACTTTCTGCCTGGGCACAAGGGTAGGGAGTCAGCTTTGAGCCCCACACCCCTCCTGGCCTTGCCCAGTGACCTCACTTCCTCCATAAGCCCCACCCCTGGAGGGCCGACTCCTCCACCTTGCTCCTCCCACGTGGCCCCAGTCTTTTCCTTCTGGAGCCTTCCTCCAAATCCTGGTGCTAACCCTGTCTTGCAGGACTGGGAAAAGCACTTCCTCGACACCGGGGCCAGCAAGCCGAGCGACTGGAACAGTGAGCTGGACGGGGACTGGCCGGGGCCCATGCTGCAGAAGCCGCCCTACCAGGTGCGTGGTGCCCCTTCAGTGCCTGGAACTGCCCTGGCTGCCCGGCCCCCTGGCCCCTGCCCCAGCCCATGGTTGGCTGTTGCAGGACGGCCTGAAACCAGAGGGAATCGATCAAGACATCTGGCTGCACGAGAAGGTGAGGAGCACCCGCTACCTGAGTCAGTATGACCTGTCGGAATTTGAGAACATCGGGGCCATCGGGCTTGAGCTGTGGCAGGTCGGTCACGCAGCTTTCACTTCGCTTGGTTTTCATAACTCGGAATTTTACCTGGGGCAGTGACGCATACCCATCACTGCGGGACTCTGTAAGGGTCTCAGTGAGAGCCGGCTCAAAAAACCAAACCGAACTGGGTGTGGTGGCACGCTTGGGAGGCTGTGGCAGGGTTGCCGTGAGTTTGAGTCTGGCTCGGGGTCCGTAGTAGGGAACCGGAGGCCAGCTGGAACTGTGTAACGGAGGTCCTGCTCAGAAATAAGACCCGGGAAAACAAAAGCAAACCGAAATAACGAAAGCCTTCTTTTCCCCTGCAGGTGAGGTCAGGAACCATCTTTGATAACTTCCTGCTCACAGATGATGAGCAGTATGCAGAGAATTTCGGAAAGGCCACCTGGGGCCAGACCAAGGTATGGAGAGCGTGCACGTGTCCTGCCCTGACTCGCCAGCTTCCGTGAATCCCACGGCAGAGTCTTGTCGTTTGGGAGAGGACTTGGGGGCTTGCTGAGTGAGCCCTCAGCCTGCTTGGAACAGTCCCTTCCAGCGCCAGAGGGGCCCATGAGAGACGGGGGCAGCCCGTTCTCCTCACTGTAGCAAGTATGTGGTAGCCAGTGGAGGAGGAGGAAAGCTTGGATCTGGCCTTAGGGCTCTGGAGGGCCCGGTCCAGGGTCACATGGAACGGTCATGGTGGGCGTGTGGGGCAGAGCTGGACTGCTTGCTCCAGCGTGAGCCAGGGAGCGAGAGGGACAGGAGCCGATCCGCACTCGCAGCCCCTGAGGTTCCCCACCCACGGCCCCCAGACCTCCCTCCTGGACCTACCTCCTAGGGCCCCACCTCCCAATACTGACAAATGGGGCAGTCTCTATCACACTGGCCATCTGCAGCAGAGACCTTGCAAGGTTTTTTTACCAGTACTACTGGGATTGAACACGAGAGCTGTGCACTGAGCTCTGTCCCCCACACCCTTATTTTTAATATTATATATACATATATATATACATATATGTATATATACGTATATATATATAGTCTGCTAAGTTGCTCATACCTTGAACTTGTTTTGTTTTGTTTTGTTTGGCGGGGCCAGGGTTCCAACTCACGTCCTTACACTTGCCAGGCAGGCACTTGTGCCACAGAGCTATCCTCCCAGCCCCCATACCTTGAACTTGTGATCCTCCTGCCTCAACCACCCTGAGTGCTGGGATGACAAGCTGTGCCATGCACCTGGCTTCCTTTTCAGAGTGCTGTGGGACTTGTTCCCGCCAGTGTATTAGTGAGGCTGCGTCCTTCTGTCACTTGTCCAGCGTGGACGCCTGTGCTCTGTCCCTGTAGCTTTGCACGGCCTCTGGCTTGGAGCTTTTTTTTTTTTTTTAATGAATGAGGCTGCCTGAGTTCCGCTGTTGCAGGATGAGCCCCTAGGTCTCCTGGCCGGGTGGTGACTCAGGAAGGATGTCTGTCGCCTGGCTGCATGGGGACTCGAGAGGGCAGAACACATTGCCTTATGGCTGGGGCTCAATGTCCAAGCTGTTTCCCTGGACTGAATGAAGATGGGTGGATCTACACCTGATGCACCCTGGCTTGTGGCTGCATAGGGCCAACTTGACCCCCCGTGTCACATGGCTCGTGTTCTTTTACCTGTCTGTTGGATTTTCTTTCTATTCGTTATGAGGATGTAAATCCCAGAGCTCATAGCTCTGTCGCCTCGGTGTGCTGTGGATCCTTTAAGAGGCGGGGCGCTGTGGGCGGAAATGAGGTCACCGGGGCGTAATCTCGGCGATTAGGCCCGCCCCTGGCGGTTGCTTCCGGTGGTCGTGAAGCCTGCAGCCACGGTGGCGGATCTGCAGGCCGAGCCCTCTGTCCGCCCGCCGGTGCGGAAAGGAGCCTTTGCCCGTTAGAGTAGGTTCCTCCGGGCGTCGTGGCCCACGTCCCCGTCGCGCAGAGCGGGCTGGAGCAGGAGAGCCTCGGGGAGTGTGTCTAACGTGTGATGCGACCACGGAGTCGCACCGGAGGCCCCTGTAGCCCGGGAAGGAGGCCGCACAGAGTGGCGCGGGGCCGGGTGACTCGGGACCTCGCCCCGCAGGGAGCGCCTCGCCCAGGGCCCCCGCCCCGTTCCCCAGCTCCCAGATCCAAGGGGCGGCTCCCGAGGGCAGGGGCGGGCGGAGCGCGGACCGGGTGACCGCGGGCCCTCGGCCTGCGCTGCTGTTCCCCTGCAGGGCCCGGAGAAGGAGATGGACGACATCCTGATCAAGGACGAGGTGAACCGAGCCCGCGAGGAGGAGGAGGAGGAGCTGCTGGCGGGCCGGCTCTACGGGTCCCGGGGATTCTTCGACCGCTTTCACAGGCAGAAGGAGCTGTAGTCCCCGCCTGCGCCTGCGGTAGGCCGGGGTCACTGGTAAAACCTCCTTCTACTTAGAATCTACATCAAAGCTCAGCCTCTGTGTGCTCATTTGCCCCCTCGGGGCCGGGCGTGTGGGGTGGGGGAGTCCCGGTAGTCCAGGCCGGCCTAGGCTTCATCGTGAGTTTAAGGCCGGCCCAAACTCAGCAAGACCCTGCCTCGAAAGGCAAAACAAAAACCAGCCTCCCAGCCGGGCGTGGTGACACACGCCTGTGATCCCAGCACTTGGGAGGCTGAGGCAGGAGGATCGGTGTGAGTTCGAGACCAGCCTGGGCTACAGAGTGAGTTCAAGGCCAGCCTGAACTGCACAGTGAGACCCTGTCTCTAAAAGACAAAAAATAAAAATAAAAAAGCCAGCCTCCCCTCAGCAGGGTGGGTTGAGTTTTCCCCCACAATCTCACACACCCGGCTAAGCTTCCCACTGTGGATTTGTGTGGCGGATACAGCATTCCTTTCTCAAGTCTATCTAACGCCTTCAAAATAAAAGTTGGCAAAATGCATTTTGAAAAAAACTCGCCTAATTTCATCTGTCTGTATATCAGTAATAATGTTATAGGCAGCTGAATTAGATAGAAACATAGGTAGTCAGACAGAGCTAGGCCTTCCAAGGAGCCAGTATGGAAGACAAGACACCTTGCAGCTGTGGAAGAGACCCTCCTGCTCTGGGCCAGACCTGGGCAAGAGATTGGACGAATGCAGCCGTGTAACCTCCCTAGGGCCAGGCATCAGGGATTGATGTTCCGACTGGTTTTCTATCACCCTGAAAAAGCCAGCAAGTGTCATCAGTGCCCTCCCCCCACAACAGGAAGTCCCCCTGTTCTATTAATTTCAGCCTGCCAAGGGACTCCTTCCTCTTTTTTTTTTTTTTAAAGATTTATTTATTTATTTATTTATTGTTTCACAACCTTTGCTTGTTTATTCACTCATTTTTATGGCCGGCTCAGCCCGCCCTGAGGGCAGGGCTGGCGCAGCATGTGGTGCCCGGGATAGAACCGCGGTCCCTGAAGCCACCCAAGCTTTCCCAAGCAGGCGCTTTAGACCACTGAGCCGTTCTGCCGGGCCCATTAAATTTTTTTTTTTTTTTTTTTGGCGGGACTGGGGTTCAAACTCATGACCTTGTACTTGCAAGGCAGTCACTTGTTCCACAGAGCTATCACCCCTAGCCCTCCTTCCTCTTTTTTGGTGACTCATACCGCCCCTTTCTGAGTGGTATGAAGGATCAAACCCTGAACCTGAAACTTGGTGGGCAGGTACTTATGCTGCCTAGGTGTCTCCCTGCCCCTCTTTCCCATTTTGATCCTGATTTAATCAGTTTTCCTTGACCCATTGTGTCTATAATCTTACTGGTTGACCATAGTTTTGTCCCACCTCGTCTAGGAGTTCCCATGTGTTCCTCTGTAGATCTACCTCACCTCATGGTTTTGCTCCGTAAAAATCGCCAGAAAAGACAGATTCCTGGGCCACCTACTCAGTCTCCTGTGCCTTTCTCAGAAGCTTTTTTTTTTTTTTTCCAGAACCTGGGATTGAACTCAGGCCCTTGTGTTTGCCAGGCAAACACTTAGTGTACTGCACAATCCCCAGCCCTATCCTTTTATTTTCAAAGTTAAAAATAACTTAATTTTTTATTCCTGGTACCTGCAATTTACAGATCCACATACCTGATGTGATGAATAAAAAAAAAAGCTACAACAGATAAAAGACCTCAGGAATGTCCATCTAATTGCCACTACATCGCATTAATCAATAGCTGCACGTCTTGCACTGTGCTGAGGACAGTTCTGTACAGCAGGGCTTCCTGCTCAAGCTGCAGTAACTTTCCTGGCTATGGGTCATCCTTTCTTCTGAGGCAGATTTTTACAGTTCCGACAGTTACGCTAATGCGCTTGGGACAACCGTCTCGAAGTAGCCTGCAGCTTTCCTGGCAACTTCTCACTCACTCTCCTGCTA
>PVJA010040450.1:0-18469 GCA_004027025.1 Myocastor coypus | reverse complement strand
AAAAAAAAAAAGAATGTGTGTGCAGTATATAATGATTACATTCCTTGTGGTGAATTGATGCAGGTACATAATACAATTTAGTGCCCTTTTCATCCCCTTTCCCTCTCCTCTTCTCCCTGGGCTTCCCTCTGTCTCTTGGACCCTTTCTCTTTTGCAACAGATCTGTCTTCATTTTTCCCATTATTTGTGTTTTATTTTGTCCATTTTACTGTTTCTCCTATAAAACAAACCATGTAATGGATAAGCCAGGGTCTGATTTATTTCACTTGATATTCTGGTTTCAAATTACATACATTCTCCACAAATGACTCAAATTTATTCTTCTTTAAAGCAAAGTAGCCCCCTTTGTGCGTAAATATCACATTTTCTTTCCCCAGTCATCTGTTTCTGGACATCTAGGTCATTCCCAACAATTAGCTACTATGAATTGTGCTGCCAAAACATGGATATGTGTACATGACTCCATAATAAGATGTCTGTAACTCTTTTGGGAAGATACCTAGAAGGGGAATAGTTGCATTGAATGGGATTTTAATCTCAGTTTTCTGAGAAACATTGAGTTCCATAATAACTGTAGTAGTTTACACTGGAACCAACAATATTGAAGGCCCTTTTCCTTTGCAGCTGCACCAGCATTCATTATCATTTGATTCTTTGCTGATGGCCAGTTGATGGAGTAAGATTTCGCTCTTATTTACTGTAGTGGTCGATATATTGTGTCAACTTGGCTAGATTGCCTCAGTGGTTCCACACCCTAGGTGGTAGGGGCCCAGCCTCCAGGGGCAGGGAGGGCACACCCCACCCCAGAGCGACTCAGCTTGAATAGGACATACGAAGGGGTTGAGGAAGGATTCCATGTTCCACTTCCTTGGAGGAACTTCAGTCTTTGCAGTCAGCTTGGACTTCATCTCCTGGCTTCTGGTACAGACTCTTAAGCCTCTGGCTTAGATCCTTCTTCAGCCTGCCATTGCACACCCTGATAGAGACTTCTATTGACTGACTTATAGAGACTTAAACAAAATACTATAGCGAGCTTCAGACCTTGGGACTGAACCGTTCAATCTCAGTGTGCAGATACACTTTGCACTCTTCTTCAGATCCGACTCTGCTGCTGTTATAAGCCAATCTTGTAATTTCTTAATTATTTGTACATCTTATGTTATATCTATTCCTTGTATTATATCTGTTCCTCTAGTAAAAATCCTGGCTAATACACTTAGCAACTGTCTGCAGGCTCAGTGGGCCAGAGACTTCTTCAGGGTGCTGAAAGAGAGAGTGATGGAAGTCCATCCCTGGTCAAGACTGCCAGGAGCTGGTGCCTCACTTTATCCCATGGTGACTGTGACTTCTTGCCTCCTGAGAGGGTAGTGAAAAGCTTATTTTAGGGTCTCCCAGTATGGGCCGGGGAGATAGCTCAGTAGAATAAGCACTTCTCTGGAAAGCCCAGAATCCTGAGTTCAATCCCCAGTACCAAAAAAACAAAAACAAACACAAACAAACAAACAGCAACAACAACAGAATCATTGGTTTCTAGGGGCTCCTAGTGTAAGGACAGTGTTCAGCACTTGAATAGTGTAGTACACTGGTACTTCAGTTGTTGAACTCTGTGCATTCCAAATTCATGTTTGAATACTGAAAAGTCAGAGAACTGAACTTATCTTTCCCACAAGAAATAACAAAATTAGAATAGTTATTTCTGAGGCCCCCAAATCACACTTGCAAATTCATTTTTCCAACATTTTAACAAACTTTGCAATGATTTCTTGATTTAAGTGTGTCATGGTTCTCAGTTACCTCTGAGCTTCATTGCTGGCATCATTAACTTTCTTTGGAGACATAGTTAGTTATGATATCTAAAGAAAATAAAATACAGAAAACAGCACAATGATGAATGCTTGAACACTAACGCAAGTACTATGTACCACCCCATTATGTCTGTGGTGAGATGTGGCATGTGATCAGCTCTCAGCCCTACAGGATTTTTCAAGTCAGAATTTTGGTTTGAGTATCAAACAAAGTTATGAACATTAAGCATACTTTGGGGGGGGGTGAGTTTTCTGTTCAAATAGTGGAAAGTTCAACCTTGGAGCCTTTGAGTAACTGAGATATCACTGCACATGAAAATATAATATATTGAGCCTAACTGCTAATCCTTATATATTAAAATCCTCATATATTTAAATAACATGATATACTAACATATAACATCATCGTATGAATATATATATATATATATATATATATATATATATATAATACTGTTAATATGTGTTTGATTTGGTCTTATGATTTAAATGTATAATTAGTGGACAGAATTTTTCTTAAAATTGAAAATATTTCTGGTATAGGACTTAGGCAAGTATGGTTTCTTTGATTTATTTTTGGATCTCCTCCATTATGGCTAGAGTTGTACTTCCCATATTTGGCTGTCTATGAGTAAACCATAAGAACTTGAGAGTTAACTTCTTTCAGTTGTAATCATGATTCATCAGAAAAAAATGACTCATTTTAATGTTTTCTGTGTTGATTGCCATCACATAAAGAAACACTTTACCATGTGACCCTCTCTGATTTCGTCTTTTTGTGTCATCCTGCTTAGGCAACAAAGGGACCACTTTCAATTTTTTTCAATTTCTTGGAAAATTGTATTTTAATTGTTTCAAGCTAGATGTAAAGCAGAAGGAGTGGGAGAGGGAGAGAGACAAGAGAAGGAGAAGGCAAACAACTGTAAGAGACGGAGAAATTGGTGGTAAATAAAAAAGATTAACATTTTGAATAGTGTTATAAAAGTTGTAATCAAAAAGATTTTCCTATGCAAAACAAGAAAAGCTAAATTATTAATAAATTGTTGTTGTTGTATTAAGGCAGGGATTCAATCTGAAGTTCAGGCTGGCCTTGAATTCACTTGGTAGCCCAGGTGATGTGCATGCCTCAGTCTCCAGAGAGATAGGAGAAAATTTTGGTGAAAAATTATGCCTTCAAAAATGTGTCTTTTTTTTCGGAATATACACTTTTTTATTTTAAAGACTAAAAATAGCAGAAATAAAGATAGAAAAACAGTTATAAGTAAGAGCACATATAGTACAGAATTTCAAAACCAGAAAAATTTAACGATGGTTATATTACATATTTTCATCATCGGGTCAATTTAGATTAATAGATATAGGTATATAAGATTGATCGAAACAATTAAACATCAACACTTTCTATAAACATTAATGTTTTTTAACAGTTGACACACTGCATATTGTCCTCACAATAGTTATACAGAGCACAGTGTGTGGGCATGACCCACCTTCTTATTGATGTTGCTAAGGAAAGAAAAAAAAAATTCTTCTCTTTGAATTAAGAGGAAGCAGATGCATACACAGTCCAATGTTCCATAATTGCAGTGGGCCACCAGTGACACTTGCAACATTGGAAGCTATTGATCTAAGCCTCCTACAGCTCATCTCACCATCTAGCTCTGCGTTCCATGCCTTGTAATTAAACTTTTATGCTGGCTAATAAAGGGCAAGTTAAAGCAAGACCTGTATAACAAAACATTCATCCTTTGTGTCTTCCAAGGTCAAATCCCCTCAGGATTAACTTTAGAACCATGTACAGTGAGTTGTAGAACTGTTATCAGTGTCAGCCTTCGGGACAAGTCATGGCCATTGCTTGACCAGTTTGCTTTCTATGAAAGCCTGAGAGAATGTTTTTCTGTGGGTGACTCTCCTTAGACACACTATAGTTCATTTATCCCTTTTCTCTGAGGTGCCATAATCTCCTTGACCAGAAAATTTGGTACACCTCTGAGTTACAGGATATTACAACACAGGTTCTCTTATGTCCTGAGTCTTTACTGACCTTGAAGGGCTAGGGCCAAAATATTGACTGTCCTCATAACCCTTCTTTTTCTCCAATTTTTGATCTGTTAACTTACATTCTCAACCCTCCAGCATAAAAGCTTCATGATTCTATTACTCTATAACATAGGTAATTGAGCTTATCATTACTGGCTTTCTGAATATCAAACATCTTTGACTTAGCTTGGAATTGATATTTTCTGACAATCATTAAAATTCTAATAACTCTCCATAGAATGTGATATAAGCAGTTACACAATTTTTATGCAGACATTTGGAAACTCAAGGATGTACAAAATTGTAGCCTGTCAAGCCTATGGCATTTGGCCCAGTCTCTTACTCTCAATTAATACACTTTTTTTTGTTGTTGTTGTTGTTAGCCAAACATTTACTTGAAAGCAAGTATAACAGTAACTGAGTTTCTATTGGGAGCAATACACATCAAAAAGATGGGAATGACATGCATTCCAAGCATAGTTTTAGTGTTGCATGGTCCTATGATCAGTGTGATGGACCTTTTGAAGGTTCTTAGGACCAATATCTTATTCATCTTGTGTACATAAACGCATGTTTTTGCTCCTGATATGTTTCCTCTTTTATCTGCTTCCAGTCACTTCGTTGTTTAATCCATAACACATTCAGCTGTGTTATGCCCTCAAGTTTTTATTTCTTCATTAGAGTTCTTATATTAGGGTGACTATACAATATTTACACATGTAGGTCTGGTTTATTTCACTAATGAGTATAAGTTCAGTATACATCCATTTATATACGAAGTCTTCTAACTTATCATTCTTTATAGCTGAGTAATATTCCATTGTATACAAATACATTTTTTTCAACCATTCTTCAAATGATGGACATTTTGGTTGTTTCCAAGATTTGGCTATTACAAATTAAGGTGCTATAAACATAGGTGCACAGATATTGCTGTGGTATGATGTTTTCAGTTCTGGGAAGATTCCCAGTAGGAAGATAGCTGGATTGAATGGGATTTCCAGTTCTAGTTTGTTAAGGTTTCTCCACACTGCTTTCCATAATGGTTGCAGCAATCTGCATTCCCACCAGCAGTGGAGAAGGGCTCCTTTTTCCCCACAGCCTCTCCAGCATTTGTTGCTGGTTGATTTCTTTATGATAGCCATTCTTTCTGGGGTGAGATGGTATCTAAGTATTGTTTTGATTTGCATTTCACGAATGGCTAGTGATGTGGAGCATTTCTGCATGTATTTATAGGCTTGTTGAATTTCTTTCTCTGAGAAGTGTGTATTCATCTCCAATGCCCATTTCTGGATTGAGTCTTTGAATTTTGGAACCCTAATGGTTTTTAGTGCTGTCTTAGTTACTTTTTGCTCGTTGCTGGAACAAATACCCAACACTCAAAATGAAGGAAGGAAAGGTTTATTTAGCTCACAGTTTGTGGAGGTTTCAGTCCATATTCGGCTGGCCCAAGGCTGAGTGGAACAGAGCAGAGAGCATCCAGTTCATGGCGGCGGAACAGCAACAAAATGGTGGCAGAGATAGCCAACCAAACAGGGCAGCAGAGAGCAACAGCAACAGCTAGAGCTCCAGTCTGTCTCTCTGTCTCTCTTTATATTACATTCAGGCTCTCCACCTTAGCTCCCGCCCTAGGCTACACCCATAATCCCAGAAGTACTTCCACCCATAATCCCATCAGCACTAAAACCCACAATCCCAGGGATCATGGATCAAGTCTCAAACTCTACAAGTACCCGCCCAGTGACTCCATGAGGCTTTGGGGGGACAACTAGACATAAACCATAACAAGTGCTTTGTAGATGCTAGACAAAAGACCTTTGTCTGAATACTTGTTAGTTAAAATCTTTTCGAAATTTGTGGGTTGTCTTTTCACTTTGTTGAATTTCCTTTGATGTGCAAAATCTTCTTAGCCGGAGAAGGTCCCATTTGTTGATGCTTTCAAGTTTTAAACATGCAATTTGATTTCTGTTCATGAACTTTTTGCCTACTCCGATGTCTTCAATATTTCCTGCCACTTTGTCTTCCAGGAGATTTAATGTTTC
Organism: Myocastor coypus; assembly: GCA_004027025.1. Taxonomy (NCBI): domain Eukaryota; kingdom Metazoa; phylum Chordata; class Mammalia; order Rodentia; family Myocastoridae; genus Myocastor; species Myocastor coypus. Next base: position 12,582 of record PVJA010040450.1, on the reverse strand, counting down.
TCTTTTAATATTTAGATCTTTAATCCATTTTGATTTTAGTTTAGTGCATGGTGATAAACTAGGGTCAAATTTTAGTTTTCGGCATGTACAGAGCCAGTTTTTCAAGCACCATTTGTTAAAGAAACTATCTTTCTTCCAGGGAACGTGTTTGGCCCCTTTGTCAAAAATAAGGTGGCTGAGTGTGCTTGTATTTACTTCTGCATCTTCCAACCTATTCCATTGATCCTCAGGGCTATTCTTTTGCCAATACCATGTTGATTTTATTAGTGTAGCTTTGTAGTATAACTTTAGGTCAGGAATTGTAATGCCTCCTGCCCTATGTTTGTTGCCCAGAATTGTCTTTGCAATTCTGGGTCTTTTTTGGTTCCAAATAAATTTTAGGAATAATTTCTCCAGGTCTGTGAGGTATGTTGATGATATTTGGATAGGAATTGCATTAAGTCTGTATAACAGTTTAAGGAGTATGGCCATCTTAACAATGTTGGTTCTTCTTATCCAGGAGCAGGGAATATCTTTCCATTTTCTGAAATCTTCTAGGAACTCTTTTTTAGAGTAATGTAGTTCTCATTGAAAAGGTCTTTTACTTCTTTAGTTAGGTTAATTCCTAAGTATTTCATTTTCTTTCGTGCTATCATAAAAGGAACTGCTTCTCTAATTTCTCTCTCCACTTTCAATTTTTAAAAATCATTGAATATAGAATTTATCTCTAAATTGTTTCAGGAGAAATTAAGAAGGAAAGAAACTCCTCAGTTTTTCTCCCCAAATTTTATCATCATACTTTTCTAAGGTCTGTATATACCAAGTTTTCAAACCATAGCTGGTCAGAGGTGATTTCTATGGTTGAGTGATGTGCCTGTATTGTTGGCGTAAGTAAGAAAGGCAACTGCTACTGGGTGTCCATTCGTTACTCTGCAAGTCTAACCACATTCTTCTCCATCAAAACCTTTCACTGTGCGACCCATTCATCTGACACTGGCAATTCTTGCTCCGCTTCTGCCTGCAGTGAGATCTCTATTTGTGGATCAGCCATGGTTTTTCCTGCTGCAACCACTTAGCAGAGTTATTGCTGCAGAACTGGAAGGTCAGCAAATCCTAAAACACTGTCTTGGGCTTAACAGAAAATCTTTGCAAATTCCTGGTTTAGATAAAATTCATGACAGGGTTTTGAATGGAAATCGATCTTTATTAGATTCACTCTATTTTCCAGTTTTTGTGAGATGACAGAGGGCCTCCCTTCACTGTCTTTCACATCTGTAAATCTGAAACAAACAAATAATGTTCTTGCCATGGATTCTGTTGTTCCAAATTCATTCAACTTTATTTCCAGTTAGATGAAAAGACAAAAGTTTACTATCATTGTGATGAATACCAAAGGGATTCTAAAAAAGAAAGAAAATAAAAAAATTAAAAATTAAAAAACCACAGTACAAATGCCTGCAGATGGGGCTGAAAGGTTTTAGGTCTAAATCCTGTGGCTACTGGAGACCAGAACTTAGGGAAAGAGTTTTGAGGCACATGACAGGAAACTGAGTTTGAACATCACCCCTGTTGACTTCTCTGGAGATGAGGAGGTTTTGGTGAGGTGATCAGCATCTTCTTCTCTTTCCCCAGACAAATTTAGCCTGATAAAAATGGTGCAATTCCACGTTTACCTGCTTTTACATCTCTGCTTTCTTGTTCTATAAAATAAGAACAATAATTGTTTTTGATAACTACTTTAAAAATGGTTCTGGTGACAAACTCTAAGACAAAATGATTTTTCTTGCCCTTAAAACATTTCTAAATGATCTCAACTTATGATCACACATTTTAGATTGTGCTGGATATGAGTACAATGTGTGATTTAAAAGAGGTTTGGCAAACCAGACGCTCCAGAGCTCTTAACCACTCTGACAGAAGGGAGAGTCTTTTGGGTTAGCAAGCCAGAGCTTGCTCAAGCTGGAGAGAAATTACTTGCTTTCATCCTCCACTGCCTGAAGAAAGCTTGCTAGGATGGTTGTAGAGGGTGAATTAAAGTACAAATTATCCTAAAGGATTGAGTCCACCTGGAAAACGCTGGATGGCTGGAGAACTCGAATCTTGGACATGACCTCTAGATGAGATTATTGCCCTTTGTCTTAGAAAGTTTCATGTAGCCTTTCTAGTCAGGAAAGTGTGAGGTAGGTGTATATTCAGCCTGGTGGCTCTGAGCCCACCTTTGAAAATTAGCTCAGTTCTTGGGGGTGCATTGACCTTTTAGCAGAGATGCTGCTGAATGCGCCCCTGCCCCACTGTCTGGATTGGAAGATGACACAAGAGTAGACTTAACTCTTACTGAGTCAGGTTCCTAAGACTGCTGTGGCAAGTTTACCATGATCTAGGGGATTAATGACAACAAATGTTTGTCCTCACATCACTGGTGGCAGAAGTCCACATCAAGGGACCAGCAGGACTGGTCTTGTTCTGGAGCCTCTGAGACAGAATCGGACTCTTCCTTGCGCTCTTCACATTTCATGGGTGCTGGCTGTCCTTGGTGTTCCCTGGCTTATAAAGTCATGACTGGTACCTCTGCCTCTATCTTCACTGTGCTTTCCTCTGTGGGGATCTGAGCCAGTGTCCAAATTTCCCTCCTTCTATGAAGATACCAGCTGATGGAACAAGGCCCATCCTAATTCCCCATGGCTTCATCTCAATTTTATACCGCGAGGACCCTATTTCTGATTAAGGTAGCATTCATAGCTACAAGGCTAGAATTTCATAACTTTTTGGGAATCATGATTCTGCTTACTGCACTTAGCATGGGGTCCTCAGGATGCCCACGCCTGAAGGGCTGAACTTTTTCCTGTGAGATTTTGCAAAGGCACTGAATGCATTAGGATCTGAACATGTTTTTTTTTTTTTTTTCTGAGATCCAGCAGAGCCCAAGGTTTCACTCCTCCTAGTGACTGGTTCCCTCCCTCCCTTACTTTCTTTCTTTCTTTCCCGCACCTGGGCAGTCCCAGTGTCTGGTCAGAAGGAGCCCCCAGCTGGTCTTTTTAGCTTCTTGGCATTATAGAGGGTCTGAATTGCCAAGGGTGTTTGAAACTCCAGGAGGAATTTGTCTAGTGATTTCAATTCTTACTCATGGACTATGATTTAACTTTCAGGGCTTACAAGATGTCATTGTGGGTGATGGCAGGAAGAAACAAAACCAAGTCACCCATGGTTAGGTATGTTAGGGTTTTATGTTCTAAGATTGAAAGGAGACAAAGAAAGCTACAAAAATTAAGAAAAAAGGGTGGTTGAGGAGGAATAGAAGATGGAGAAGGAAGATGAAAAAAAAAAAAAAAACAAGTGGATGAAGAGATGGCTGCTCTGGTCATCTGCAGGCTCAGACCTGTGAGTGACTCTGTGTGAGGCTTTCAAGGTGGGAATCAAAGAGGGGTAGATTCAACCGTTCTAACCAGTGGGGTGAAAGCACTCTCCCCTAGCAAAGCCTGAGGAGATACTAAGAAGAAATCTTTATCTTTCACATGAGGAGGAAGTTAAGCTCCAGGTCAATTTAGAGCTAGAGCCCCAGCAGCTGGTGTTAGCACTGCTCTACCTCTGCGGTCCCTGAGAAGGTGGGGGATGGCTCGTAGGGGTTCTTCCCACATCTGTCTCCCTCCAGGCAGAGAGTTGAACAGGCTGAGGGCCCAGACTCTGCTTAGTCATGTCCATAGTGATTCTTAGGATTAGGCCACAGCTAGGCAGTATTAAACAAAATGCTTTCTTTTTCAAGATTTAAAAAATACAGTCCAAGTATTTAGTAGATCTCATATAAACAGAAACAAACCAAGAAGTGAACAATAAACAAATAAATTTAACAATTTACCAGTTCCTTTCCTGGTTACCTCATCAAACAAATTGTTTAATGTACTAATGTGTATTGGAAAAACTGAGTTCACTCAGATGGGTCAACAGGGCCTGACAGACCAGCTAGACTTGCTGAGCACACTTCCTGTTTCTTACAGATTAAAATGGTACAGGAGAAGAGGATGCCACAGAGGGCTTCTGTGAATGCAAAATGAGTCATGCACACAGAACTACTGAAAGATTCCCTTGCTTCTGGGCTTTAGGGTGCTAGAATCTCCTTCTAGAGATAGTTTCTAGGTTCTTTTTTGTTCTGGACAAAGAACTGGCAGACACAAGTGTAAGAAGTAATGAGTTTTTGCATTTATTAAAGGTAGAAAAAGAAACATACTCTTCAGAGAGAGAGCTGGGTCAATTAAAACTAGGAGACGAAGTACTGTACAGCATGAGCATGGGTCACTAAGAGAGAACACAGCAGTGCAGAGCTCCATGGTGGCCACCTTCATGTTCCCACCCCTCAGGTTGGCATCAGATCAAGGCCATCCTATCAAAACCTGCTTGAGTTCTTGGGAGAAGAACTGAAGACAGCATTGTCTGACTGACTCCAATGTGCAGGTCTTGGGGCTCTGTTCCGTGAAGTGACGTGCAGTACTAATACTATGCTTTCCAAGTCCTGCCCGCTTCCCCAGCCAGGCTTCCATGCCCTGCTTTCCTGCCTCACTGGCACATGGTAAATGCTTCTTGTTGTGGCTACTGTTAGTAAACAGAATGTCTCTTTTTATGTGCTTCTAAACCCCCTTCAAAGGATTCCTACCCTCACTTCTTTGGCTTATTCCATTTGGCCATTCATCATAATGGAAAGAAGTGTTTGCTTTTGGTGGAAAAACTGAAAACATAAATGTGAAAAAGTCATGCCTAAGCATTGCTGAAAGTATTTTAATCTGGAGGATGAAAAATACTATCTTGATCTGAGTGACAAACATATGGTGCTACTTAGATGCTTATGTTACCTCTTCTGCGATTCTGTGTCCATTTCTCATTGTGTTGCAGCTGCTTTGTATATGTAGTCTATTAACATTTTATCTGCAATATTTCTGATATACACCTTGCTTCAGTGCATTTCTTTTAACATTTCATCCATTTTTTGACATTTCAAAGTTTTATGCTATTTTTCCTTTTGCGACTTCTTTCATTATGCAGAAGTTTGCCTTTTCATCTTAAGATCAAATACATTTTTTTTTCCCAGTCTGTTCTTTATTGATACTTTTTGTAATCCAGTAGGAATTAGCTTTGGAATATAGTATGGAGTTAAGGTTCTAAGCTTTTTTTCCTTATTTAACCAGTTATTCTGAGCTACTTTGTCAAGTACTTGTATTTCTTTTTGCGATGTTTTTAAGGCATCTTATATAAATATTCTGAGTTCTTAAATTTTACAACTATTCAAGAATGTCTGTTCTAAAGAGTTAGCTATTACAAACTGTGCCACTATAAACGTGAGTGCATATATACTGATGTGGTATGATGCTTTTAATTCTTTCAGGAAGATACCAAGAAGGGGAATAGGTCAAATGGAACCTCTAATTTGTGCTTTTGAAGGACTTTACTCACCACTATCCACAGTTGTTGCACCATTCTACACTCCCACCAACAATGAAGGGAGATTCCTTTTCCCATGGACCCAACAGCATTTGCTTTAGTTGATTTCTTGATAATAACTATCGTTCCTGGAGTAAGATGGAATCTTAGCATTTGCCCATCAGCAAATGCATGGATAAAGAAAAATAAAAACTTCTGTAGATAAAGAAGGAAGTGAGGCTGAATGGAAACAATGGAAAGAAGAATTAAAAGAAGAACCAAGATAGATCACATACAGGTACAAATTCCCTATGATAAATATGATCATTTGTATATCTAAAATTTGCCACTATGGACTATTGGATTATACACACTACTACTTTCTCTTTGTTTAGTGAGAAGAAATATTTGTACTAATAGTGTTTAGACAAGATATCATGTCTGCATCTTGTACTCTGAACAACTATTATGAAGACAACAGCATGCACTGTATTATTGTGGCTATCTTAATATGTTTTGAAACTGTCTCATTGTTATTTCTTTCTTATTAAAATTAATAAACTTCTTTAAAAATTACCAATTAACTTAATTGATTTTATTTTATTTTTATTTTTTATTTATTTTTTGTCTTTTTGAGACAGGGTCTCGCTATGTAGTTCAGGCTGGTCCTGAGCTCACTTTTGTAGCCCCGGCTGGTCTCGAACTCGCACCAATCCTCCTGCCTCAGCCTCCCGAGTGCTGGGATTACAGGCGTGAGCCACCACGCCCGGCAGGTAACTTAATTGATTTTAAAAAGTTTGTTTTTTTTTGTTCTGCCTGCTAATTCTTCAGCTAGAGCCATTATTTGTTAAAGCATTACAACTTTACAAATACTCTCAAATACCTGAGAATGTTAGAATCATTTTCCACTAACTGAAAGTTATTTTTCAAAAACAATTCTGTTATATTTCCAGAGGAACTTGAAACTTGTTTGTAAGCTCCGTTTCATATATTTCTAGTGCGTTGAGCATTTTATTTTGAAAATTCATATCTTTATCATGTTGAATCTTCCCATTCAGAAATAAGAGAATCTATATAGAATCTCAAGTATCATGTACTTCCTTAATGTTTAAAAGATTTTCTATTGTGAATTTCTTATATTCCTTATTAATTTGTATTAATAAATTTTTATTGGTTAATGGTTATTTGACTTTTTGTGGTTGACTTCTTTTTCTTATGTTTTTAATCAGTGATTAATAATATATAGGAAAACAATTGATTTCAGAACTCTTTCTGTATTGTGTTCAGGGAGAAATTATATAAATGTTATGTAATTGACCGCAAGAATGCTTCTGTCCCCTCACCCAGGTATTTATTCATTGATCAAGCCTGTTTTTATGAGGGCCTACAGTAAACTGAATGGTGATTTCTCCACGATGCCCACAGCGTAATTCCTGGAACCTAGGAATGTGTTGCCTTACATGGCAGAACAGAGTGTGGATGTAGTGATTAAGTTTCTAGTGATAGGGAAATGTTCTGGGATTAGTGGGGTGGGTCCACATAAACACATGGGTTCTACTAAGAAAGAAGTCAGAGGACTATCATCAGGAAAGATGTGATCATGGACACAGAAAAGAAGATTGAGAGATTCCCCATCTGTCTTTGGACTTCAAGTAGGCCATCACAGGCCACTGTCCAGAGAGGCCCCTAGGAGTTAAGAAGAAAATGAGGCAGGAAAGTGAGTATTTACTCTCATCTAGAGTTTCTGAAAAGGAGCACCATCTCAAGACTGTGGGTACAAGCTAACCTAGGGGCTTACTGTGGAGGGGTGAAGGAATAGAATATGCAAGCCGTACTGCAATTCTACAAACTTACATTCCAAATGTAATGTAAAGGCTCAAGTACTTAAGAGAAAGGCAAGAGATGGGGAATGATGTTCTGAAACCGTAACTGACCTGGAAGCCTGATCTGATTTTAGTGCCAGAATTCTTTTCCTGTGTCATTGGCACTAACTACACTTGAATGCCAGCAATGTAGAAAACAAGACTGGGACACTCAAGCATCATCAAGATTCTGCTTCTTCCCTTGGGAGGAGCCATATATTAGTCCCCTGTCTCCAGAGGCCAGTGTTAGGCTCCTATGTCTGTGTCCTACAGTACTCTCTGACTTGTGGGTGTGTCTCTAGGGAAGAACCAGTGTAAGGAAGGAAGGACATGGAAGGAAGAAAGAAAAGGAAGGAAGGAATAAGGAAGAAGAGACAGGAAGGAAGGAAAGAGAGAGAAAAGAAAGAAGGGGGAGCAAGATGGAAAGAAGAAAGGAAGGAACAGAGAAAGGGAAGAAAGAAGGAATCAAGGAAGAAGGGAGGGAGGAAGAGAGGAATGAAGCAAGCAAGGAAGGAAGGAAAGAAGGAAAAAAGGAAGGAAGGAAGGAAGGAGGGGGCAGCCCTCAGCTCCTTTTCAGGGTTCTCAAGGAATTCTATCCCAGATTGAATACTCTGAAATCCATTCCCACATGGAGTCCTCGAGGACTCAGGGAGCCAGGCCACATGGTGGGGTTTAATCCACTTACGCTTGGGGCAGCATAGTCACCTGCCCTCTCTCCTCTATGTCTCCTCCATGCCCTGTTAGCCATGGGTGCTGCTCTTCTGGACTAGAATCCCACAGATGTAGTTTTTTTCATTTCCCTCACTCTCCAGAGAGGCCAGCCTCCCAGGCCCTGGCTGCTGCGTAGCTGAGATCCAAGTGGCTTCCAGGCTGGCCCATGCTCCATCTAGCCCTGCTGGAGATGCAGCTTTCCCTGGCCAGATTTCATCCCTTAGAGGCTATGGGTGCTATGAACTTGGCAATGCCAGATGGGCCCACGGCTGCACTGGAGCCCAAGCGTGCAGCAGATGCTGATAAAAACAAAAGGCAGATGCAATAATTCCATAGATCAAAACTCAGCATCTTCCAATATTCTTTGTTTCCAGAATTTGTGTGACTCCAAGCAGAATTCTTGGATTCTGAGCCCTTGATTTTGTAAGAATGTCAGAAAAGTAGTCTCATGTTCTTGTCCTTTTTCACTGTCCCTCATGACTTCAGGTTAGCTAAAACCTAGGTTTGAGATTCTTTACTTTTAAAAAAAGTTTCATAAATTATTTATTTGCTACTGGTTTTGTACCAGGAATTGGACTGAGGATCTTTATGCTGAACTAGATCCTCTTTTTATTTTTTTAGATAGATTTCACTTAGTTGCTAAGTTGCTTAACATGGGCTCTAATTCATAATCTTCTTTCCTCTGCCTCCCAGAGTAGTGAGATTACGGTCCTGTGGCACCATACCTAGCAGTTCTTAGTTTTAGATAATATGAATCTGCTGGAAAGATAGCACCAACAAAAGCCTGTATATTCTTCACTCAGGTCTCTCTGTTGGTCACATGTTGCATAACTCTAGGAGAGTATCAATAGCAGATATTGACAACAGTATACTGTGTGTGCATAGTTTCATGTCATGCCATCCACAGAAGGTCCTCCCTCAACTTACAGTATCCACCACACTCAATGATTTTGATTCACTACAATTTACTTAACTGTTGTCTCTCTCTCTCTCTCTCTCTCTCTCTCTCTCTCTCTCTCTCTCTCTCTCTCTCTCTCTCTGGTACTGGGCATTAAACTCAGGACCTTGTGCTTGCCAGGTAGGTGAATAAGCCAATGAGCTATATCTCTGGCCCAGCTAAAGTCTTTATTTATCTCTTGAGGAACATTTTAAGTACTTTCAGCTCAGCGCTGATGCAAGTAAATTTTCTATGGAAATTCATGTATAGGTGTTCTTGTGAACATAATTTCAATTATTTAAGATAAATGGCCACCCAGCAGGGTTACTGCTGGGTTGGTTGCATGGTAAATATATGTTCAGCTTAAGAATTGCCTAATTAGGCAGTTTTACATTTCCCCCAGCAATGTATGGAAGATGAAGTTTCTCTACATCCTTGACAGCCTTTGGTGTTGATATTGCTTTTTGCTTTCTCTGCTCTGACAGGTGTGTAGTGCTATCTTACCATAGCTTTACTCTGCATTTCTTTAAAGGTTAATGATATTAAATGATTTGACATATGCTTATTTGCCATCTGTATAGTCTCTTTGGTGAAATGTCTTTTTTATCTTTTGCCTATTTCTGACTTGAACTTTTTTTTACTATTAAGTTTTGAAAATCCTTTGTTCCAAACCTTTACATATTCTAAATGTGTATCTTTTATTAGATGTTTGTAAGCATTTTTTCACCCAGACTACCTCTCCTCTTTATAATCCTTTTTACTGGGCATTTCACAGAACAAGTATTTCAAATTTAAATGAAGTCCAATTTATAGATGTATTTTTTGCAGTATTTTTTACATCATGTTGTTCTTATCTAACTGTAGATGCTGAAGGTTTTCCATTTTGTCATCCTGTAGTAGTTTTAGAGTTTTACATTTCATCTTCTACTCTATGGTCCAGTTCAAGTGCTTAAGGTGACACTGCTGCCTGTGGCTCATCCTCCTTTCCTTATAGATTCCAAACTGTTCAGCACCATCTATTCAAAAGGTCAACAAATTCCTTCCACCCATGATTTTCACCTTTATCAAAATTTTTGAATTTCAAATGCACTGAGATCATTATGAGTGAGGGCACAAGTGGCCTGCACTGAACAGCCGCACGGAGCCTCAGCTGCTGTTTGTACAAGGTCTTGCTGCTCAGTGTGTTGTGGAGAGAGCCTTCTTACACCAAGGACAAGTTGCTCTCAAAGCTGAATACAATAAGCAATTCGCTGGCAGGCTGAGCAGATAGAGAGAAATCAAGAATTGCACTTTGTGAACTGGAGAAAGCATTGTTATCCAGACACAATGGGTGAGCTGTAAGTGGCCTCTGAGGCTGCCAAACTACCAACTTGGGAACACTTGGTACATTCAGAAAAAAGCTGGCGCACTCTTGACCAGGTCTCCAAGATGTCACTGAAAACTGGTAAGTCTGCTTCCGCATCAAAAGAGCTATATTAACCTGGTTTGGAAAAAAACAGAACTATGATTTTCTTTTGCCACAAGATCTCCCCCAAAGAGATGAGAGAAAATGATAGTTCCCCTACTGAATGCAGTTTGGTGGTTTGAGTCAAGGCTCATCTGAATGTGAACTTCTATTTGGGGCATGACCCCTTCCACTTAGTCTGGCTTCTTGGAACACAGTGACAAAAACATAGCAGTTTCAGAGCTTCTGCTGAGAGCTTTGACTGAATGGCAAGTGCAATGATTGCCAGCCAGGATTTGGGAATTAACAGCATGGAAACCATCACCAGCTTCTGGTCTGACAATGAGCAAATATCTGCTTTAACAGATTCTTGGCAGTACTTACCTTTGACAGAAAAGTTAAAGACGCTTGTCATTGAGCAGGTGATCAAGTCAGAGACTCAGTTGAAATTTAAGGCCCAAGAAACAAGGTCTTCCTCCATTGCCCTGGGAGGGCTAAGCTGGCAAGAAGAGTCAGAGATCAGCTCCTACCTTCTGGCATTGATTCTGGTTGGTGCTGCCTGGTGGTAAGTCTGAGTTTGGCTCCTACCTTCTTCCAACGATCTGGGACTGCAGCTGGCAAGACAAGTTTGGAATCTGTCCCTCTCTTCCTCCATGAGTGGGACTCAGGACCCAGAGTCCTGCAGAACTGGCTAGCACACATGTGATAGACAGGCAAAACTGGAGGTGTGGGAGTGTCTCATGTAACATTAGCAGTACGAGGCAACAAATGATAAGTTAAGAAAACCAGCCTTGTGCTTGGGGACCAAGACATGAGGAATGGAAGCAGGGGGGTAGAGCATCCCTTCTCTTTTTTAAAATATTTTCCTTCTCTTTTTTTTTTTTTTTCAAAATGATTAGGAGCTACAGGACAATATTCTCATCTCCCAATTCACAGACAAAGGTCAGACCCAAACTCAGCAAAAATCCACCTGCAATCTTGGCCAGAGTATACATTTCTGGGATTTGACTTGGACCTACTACTGAATGATAGATACTAAAGGAATTTTGCTACTTTTGTTTTCCCCTTTATGATTGATTTCCCTTCTGGTATTTGGCAGATTAGTGCTTTTTTTTCATTTTGTTTGTTTGTTTTTGTTGTTTCATTCATTCATCTATTCATTCTTTCTTTTTTACTTTTACTTATGTATTTTGCTTTCCTTTCCACATCTTGTTTCTCCCTGTTCTGCTTTGTTTGGTTTTATTTTTCTTTTTGGATGTTGTTGTCTTTTCAATGTGTGAGGATATTTTTATTTACTGTTTTTCTCTTCTTTCTTTTCCTTTTCTCTTTTTTTGTTTATAAGTTAGGTCTCTAATCTTTATTTTTGTTTTATTGTATTCATTCTCTTCCTCTATTTAGACAAATCTCACTTGATTTCATAATACTTCCAAGGGAATAAGCATTGCCTCTTCTCTTTTTGATTTACTTCAAAACTCCTAGGCCTTACCCTCCAACCCTTCCTTCATGTGTCCTATAATTATTCAGATGATAATCCTTCATCTGCCATCCTTGCTCCTATTATATTTGACCTTATTCATTTTTAAATCCTATTCCATCCTCTTGAATCCCCCCATAGCAGGGTAAAATCATTCTACTTAGTGGAAAGTCATTATATTCAATGACTTTCCACTAAGTTTATGGTATAAATTGGGTTATATTATAAATCTGTAAATCTTTCTCCTATGATTATAGATACCAGGCTAATAGTTACCATAGATGGCAGTAGTCAGGCTGTACGTGAGTCTATTGTTATTCCCAACTGAACTACTTTAACCAAAATGTCATACATGCTATAGCCAGTCTTCTTCCACTCTATGACAACACTGGGATCGTAAGGGATCATAACCACCATCATAAGAATGGGCCATAAGTGAAATAGATAGCAATTCCTTAGTCTTAATATGTTGGGAAGATAGGTTCTTGGGATAGACATAAAGACCAACAACTTTCTACATCTAGGAGACATCTAGAGGAACTGACAACTCCTAGGAGAGCCTTGACCTTAGTGATAACGCTATGTAACATAAAGAAATCTACAAACACCAACACCGAAAACAACAAAATAGAAAATGACAACATAAAGAACCAAAATGCAATCCTAAACATCCACTCTACCCAGAACAAACCCAGAGCACAGATAGAGGAAATAGGAAGTAAGCAAATGCAACTCTTTGAAAGGATGGAAGCAGAAGCGAAAAAACAAA
>PVJA010040449.1:0-18502 GCA_004027025.1 Myocastor coypus | reverse complement strand
CGCACTGCAGTTCATTCATCCCTTTCCTCTGAGGTCCCATAATCTCCTTGACCAGGAAATTTGGGACACCTCTGAGTTATAGGATATTACAGCACAGGTTCTCTTATATCCTGGGTCTTTATTGACCTTGAAGGTCTAGGTCCAAAATATTGGCTATCCTTATAGCCCTTCTTTTTCTCCAATTGTCGGTCTGTTAACTCACATTCTCAACCCTCCAGCAGAAAAGCTTTGTGACACTATTACTCTATAACATAGGTACTGGGCTTATTATCACTGGCTTTCTGAGTATCAAATATCTTTGACTTAGCTTGGAAATGATATTTTCTGACCATCATTGATATTCTAATAACTTTCCATACAATGTGATATAAGCAGTTACACAATTTTGACACAGGTATTTGGAAATTCAAGGAAATACAAAATTGTACCCTTTCAAGAATATGGTTTTTGGCCCAGTCTCTTATTTTCAAGTACTATTCTTGAGAGAATGACAGTAACTGAGTTTACACCAGGAGCAGTACATATCAAAAAGACAAGAGTGACATGTATTCCAAACATGATTTTAGCGTTACATTGTGCTATAATCAATATGCTGAACCTTTTGAAGGTTCTTGAGACCAATATCTGATTCATCCTGTGTACATAAGTGTATGGTTTTGCTATTGATGTTTTCTGCTTTTCTGCTTCCAGTCACTTCGTTGTTTAATCCATAACTCATTCATCTGTGTTATGCCCTTAAGTTCTTGTTTTCTTCTTTAAAGTTCTTATGTTAGGGAGATTATATGATATTTACACATATAGGTCTGGTTTATTAGTGAAATGAACCAGACCTATCATTTTAATTATAACCATTGCCTGGTACAGGGAAACTAGCAAATGTTTTATACGCATCATTGTAACACTGTAATCCTGGTAATTTAAGTATACCAAACTATGAGTAAATGAATGATACATACCTAAAAATTATCATGGTTTGTACTATCAGTGGCCACTGGACTTAGGACTAGTCCAATACCTTGATCTAGATTTTGAGCTAGACCTAGATTGTGATCTTGACTGAGATTTGGATCTAGGTGATTCTTTTTTCCTTGCTTCCTTTTCATATCTTGAGCCAGACTTACAATGAGTTTTGGAATCTGTTTTAGAGGTACCTCTAGTTTTGGTGTGAGATGCAGACGTAGAACGTGATTTCGCCTTCATTTCTTTCTTGGGCTGGGACTTAGAGCGTGATCTTGAATTGGATTTAGATCTTGAAAAAGATTGATTTCGGTGTTTGAATCTATCATTGTCGGAATGGCTTCTGCTATGTCGCGGTCTTCCAGTCGGTCTACTGTTTCTAGGACTGTAAGATCTTCTATAGTTGTAATCGAAAGACCGACTTCTTGATTGCCTCCTTTCATAGCTCAGACTTCTAGAACGTCTGTATCTGTCATAATCATCATAATGTGAAGAACTGTACACATTCCTTCCTTCCTTGGCTTTCATTTGATTTGGTGTCTTCCGATTCCCTTGTGCAAACTGTATTTCGATCTGACGTCCACAAATCCATTTTCTATCCAAATTATGTGAAGCATCTTCACCATCACGAACATCATCAAATTGAACTTAAGCAAATCCTCTTGGACGTTGCATGTAGAAATCAAGCGGAACTTACACGTCAACTACTGGATCATAGCGGCCAAATTCACGCCGTAAATCTTCAGACCTAGTGTCATCGGCCACACTCCTGACGAACAGAGATGAGTTAGGGAGACGCAGGTAGTGGGACATGTTGGTGGCATCGCTCTCAATGCGGACCACTAACAGGCTCAGCAAACTGTCCGCGACTGCAGCAGTAGCACCTCCTCCTCGGCTCCTTATTATTATTATTTTTTTTCTTTTTGAGACAGGGTCTCGCTATGCAGTTTGGGCTGGCCTTGAGCTCACTATTGTAGCCCAGGCTGGTCTCGAACTTGCACCGATCCTCCTGCGTCAGCCTCCTGAGTGCTGGGATTACAGGTGTGCACCACCATGCCTGGCTATTATTTGTTATTATAAGATAGGGATTTAGTAAGTTACTAAGTAGCCCAGGGTGGGCTCAGAATTCTGATCTTCCTGCCTCAGCCTTCCATAATGCTGGGATTATACTCATGTACTACCATGTCCAGCTTATTGTACGTATGTTTTAATTTCATCAACATTTACAGTGGAATCTTTAAATTACACATATGTTTGTATGTATGCATGTATGCATGTATGTATGTATATATTTTAAAGAAGTGTCTACAGGGTGTTCAGGGTCTCATTACTAGATTGCACTCTTATGATCCACCTGTTTACAGCCTCCCAAGAGCTGGGATTACAGGTGTGTGCCACCATGCCCGGTCTCCATTGCAATCTCAGTGTGCCTGAGGGGCTGGAGCTGGCATGGTAGGCCTGGGGATCCAGGTGCAGGCTCCTAAGCCTGCTTGCAGGGGCTTTAATGCACCGAGCTATTTGGTTGGCCTCTTACACACATTTTGTAAGCTAACCTTTAATCTTCATAATCACAATATTAGCATTTATTATATTTAACAGTGCTTGATAGTTAAGCATATTAAAATAAGTTCTGTAGGAAAGGAATAAATCTTTAGAATTCTCAATCCCTTTTCTACTCACAAGTAGATTTTATTTTTTTTTAATTTCCAGAGAGCTACATGTTAAATAAATGCATCAATGTTAAGACAGAATGGAATCAACCCTGTGGGAGAGCAGAATAGTTTTGAATTCTGCACCAATCCCTTATTTGCAGTAAGTGTTTGATGACTAGCTTAAAGGGAGAATTAGTTGAATATCCAGTTATCTGCTTATTGTATCTTCCATTTATCAAAGAAGTGAATTTCACAGTACTTATAATATTTAATATTTGATGTTTCAAACAGAAAACTATGTGTGTTGGACTCTGTTAGTGTCTTAAAAATTCGTGAGGTTGATTTTATGTTACCATGACTATATATACATATGTATGCAGATAACTCAACTTTAAGAATTAGCGGTCCTACATGAAAGTATTTAATGTATATGTAAATGAATATAGAAGGAAATGTGTGTATGTGTGTATGTATGTATATGTGTTCAAGTATACATGTACATATTATGTATATGTGCATATACATCAATGTACATATTTATGTGCATTTAGATATGAGCATATATGTTCTTTATAATGGTTCTGATCTTTTTTGCTTGGTTGGAAATTTAGTTTGGTGTTCCCACTCAGTCCTTTTTATCAGTTATTTCACTCCTGAGTTATTTGATTTTGTTTTATCTTTTGGTCTCATGAACTTTTTTATAGAGTGGGTCATCAAAAAGTGTTTTGAAAAGCTGACTTCTTCAATGTTTAAATATATCTTCTTCTGTTACTGAATTTCTTAAACAACAATATGTCTGGCTATCCTAAGTTTCATGTTCAGAACTCACAGTGTTTTATTGCCCTCTGGCA
The DNA here is from genome assembly GCA_004027025.1 of Myocastor coypus. NCBI lineage: Eukaryota > Metazoa > Chordata > Mammalia > Rodentia > Myocastoridae > Myocastor > Myocastor coypus. The sequence goes on along the minus strand of PVJA010040449.1, from coordinate 15,042 downwards.
TTAACTGTTCATGTGGAGATTCTGAAGCTGTTCTCACTTCTCCCTTGATAGGTGACTTGATTTTTCCACCTGGATGCCAGAATAACTATATATCTATATATTTGTATTTAAACGCTTATTGAATCTTTACTTGAGATACTCAGCAAAGTTTTGCTAGTGGGATCTTTTGATTTTAAGATTCTATTCATGATTTTGCATGATCTTTTAGACATATGGTTTATATGATTATTAGAAATATGTTTTTGTTTGTTTGTTTGTTTGTTTTGTCATGACTGGGGTGTAAACTCATGACCTTGCACTTTCCAGGCAAGTACTTGTGCCACGGAGCTATCTGCCCAGCCCCAGTACTTTTATTTTTGGATAGCATTTAATGTTGAATTGTTAGAATTTAATTTTACAACCTTAGTGATTTACATTATTTTCATACAGGAAATTTGTGACAGTTATCCTTTGTATATTTAAAAACAGGTAATGAAATTTTCTTTTTGCTTTTGTATTATGGGAATAGCAAGTTGGTTAGACTGAAATTTTTGAATCTCACTTAATAGTATTTTTCATTGCTCTTTTGCTAAATGGAAATGAACATACACAATAACAGAGGCAATAATATAGTGGAACTGGTATAATCATTACTACTGTGAAAGGTTGTCAATATATAATCAATAATTCAGTTTACTATAGAGGAAGTTAAATGGATGAGACTTACCCTTCTGTACATAATTATGAAATGGAAAATATACACAAGGCAACAGTTTTTTTTAATTGCACATAATGTCATCCAGGGCCATGATACTTTAGAAAAGGAAAACGAGAGGCGAGTCTTGCCTGTGATTGTTCTGACCTCATGGTCTCATAAACTTTTTGGTGGTAAATCAGAAAGTCAAAAGGTGAAACAAAAATGAAGGCACTAGTGATAAAGCTGCTGAAACTTTGGGGCAAAGAGAGAGAGAGAGAGAGAGAGAGAGAGAGAGAGAGAGAGAGAGAGAGAGAGAGAGAGAGAGAGAGAGAGAGAGATGGAGAATATGAGAGAGAGTTCCTGGATCCAAGCTGATAATCCATTTTTCTTTGCAGAAATGATCGATGCCTAACTGTGAATGAGGTCAGAAGTTTTATGGTGATACTGGCCTGGCCCTTTCTGGAAGATGAAAGAAAACTTTTATCTTACAATTGGGAGAAGATTAGGGTAAAGAAATGAAGCTGAGTTCTCTATTCAATAAAACTGAGTATACTGAAATAATAAGGTATTATGTTCTAACTGAATATAATGGTTGAAGTATTTACTAATATGTGTAATAGCCATAACTGCCATGATTTGTATTACATTTCTCCCACAGTTCCAAGTGTTAAGGTCTTGGTCTCCAGTCCATAGCCCTATTGGGAAGCACAGCCTTTAAGAGAGCCTAGTGGAAAGTTCAGCCATTGGAGGCACATCTTTGAAGGGATATTGGAGTTCAGACCTCTTTCTGTCTCTCTCTACTTATTGGCTTCTACGAGGTGAGTAACTTTCTCCATAACATTCCCAGACATGAATATTCCTCTATCACAGGCCTAAAGCAATAGAACTAAGCAAACATGCAATGAAACTTCATTTAATTTATCTCTGGTATTTTGTCACAGTAATGGAAAGCTAACAATATCAAGGTTAATGAGAAATTTCATCTACTGCATTGTATAGAAGATACTAAGGCTATTTATGTAAATTAAAATAGATGCTGTTATTCTCAATAAATAAAGAATAAAGTGATTTGCTTTTATGTTTTTCTCCTTTGTCTACATTTTACATTTGGAAACCTTTTTTTTTTTTTTGTATTATGGCTGGTTCAGCCTGCCCTGGGGGTGGGGCAGGCACAGCATGTTTTGCTTGGGATTAAACCATGGTCCCTGAGGTTACCTAAGCTTGCCTACGCAGGCGCTTTAGATGGCTGAACCATCTTGCTGGCCCTTTGTCTATATTTTATAAACATACTCAGTGCCGTTTTAAATTTTTCAATGTTCCTATTTACTAAACAATACTTACTATTATAATCTTAGGAAATGACATTTGTTCATTTGCATAAGTATACCATATCCTTATTTCTACATACACAAATTAACTGCAAAAGGACATTATAACCAGCAGAGTTAAGAGAAGGAGTAGGGAAGCAGTTGCATACATATGAACATCTGCTCAGTTATGAGTCAGGTAGATAAACAAATTAAAATAAATAAAATTCATATGTGGTTGGGGGCAGGTATAGACAGGAAGTCTGTTCAGAAATGAGTTTTAACATCCAAACAGTCAGCATTTGGTAGGTCTATAATGGTAACCAGTGTAATCATCACTAATCATGTAGCTCTTGTTTTAAGGATTTAGCATTTTAAAAAATCATTTATAGAAGTAGAAGCATCCATGCAAATTACTAGAAGAATAGAGGCACTGCTTACCATGCACATATCTAAACCTTACTGAGTCTCACTTCTGAGTAAGGCTGATATAGGTATCTAAAGGTTGTTGCTAATTAAGAACAGCTGGCAGCATAGTGAATCAGGCCAAAAGATTGATTTTTTTTGGCAATTACAGTTCAACACCTGTTGTGCTATGTAAATTACAAATTTGCTTTTAATATTTCTACTCCTCCCTCACTGCAGATCAGATAACTAGAACAGCATGTGTCTACAGCAGAGCATTAACTTCACATTTAAAACATTTATGTGTATAGGAAATAAGGTAACTCAACCTACTGAAAATATTGATTAACTTTTTGGTGGGTTCCTCCTTTCACATTTATGTTTTGTGAAAGTTAGTTTTATAACTTAAATGGGCTTCATTTCCATATGTGGCAATTTTATAAGCCATAGGTTTTCAAATTTTATCATTTGACTAGAATCTTCATTATCATGTGGGAATGCTAATCCTTGTGTCCTACACCAGATTTAGTGAACATTGGCAGTAGGGTTCAGCCTTTTGTGTTTTATTTTACAAGCCCCAATTTAAGTCTGATGACCACTGGATTTGAGCCTTGTTACTCAAAGGATGATTATTTTTAAGGAGTACCACAGGAGTTACAGCAATGCTTATTTGATAACCAGACCCTTGGATCATACTTTAAAATTTCTCAGTCTAAACAAAGAGATCACAGGAGGTGATTCACATGCAACTTACAGTTTGAGAAGCACTGAGACTCTTGTTAAGTGAGCCAGTTACCTAGGTTTCCTTAACTTTTTATTGATTTATCATGGGCCCTAGGCATTTGATTATGTTTCTTTAATAGATTACTGAAGCATGATAAATATACAAAATGCACACTGAACATCACATTAAGCTTCCTTGAGGGATAATAATGTCCAACCCGGATTGAGTAAGCCATATTGGGAAGAGAAAACATTAAACAGCATATGTTCTTAATGGCTTCTTTCTCTTATCTATTGAAATCATCTTTTAACTTTTCTATTCTTATTATGAGTTTATCTGCAATTGCTGTTAAATTATGCTTGTCTTATGACAATGTGAACACTAAGCATATACACAATTAGGGACTCAAAATGTGTTAACTATTCATAGTATTTCTTTCTTGAATGTGCCAAAGACTTGAGAAATTTTGCTTGCTCAATTTCATTAATATTTACCAAACTGTCTAGAATTAAATTGGGCTAAACATTGAACAGATGCAGAGGGGCCTACTTAATAAGCAGAGTATTTCTATGGTATCAGCATAGCCATAATCTTTGTAGACAAATGAATATAACTTGTTTGTATGCATGAAGCACAATTTTTCTGTTGGCCCAGATGTTGATTAGCAACCCTAAAAGTGAGGGTGATAATCTGAAAATCTGGATGGAAAACTTAAGTATTTGTTCAGAAACAAATATATTTGTGACTCAAAGGGTAGAAATACTATGTTGTTTAGTCTCTTTTTCATAGATAATAAGTACCAGGAAAACAGTTCAAATTATGCTGCTCAGGCAGAAAGAACAAAGAGCAGCAGTAAACAAATTTATGTGGTTAAAACTTTGCCACCGATATCTTTGCTTATGTAGGCTGTTGAGTTAGAAGTGAACTGAAATGGAGAACTACAAGATGGATCTCTAAGCCTCTGAGTATTTCCAACTTCAGTATTAAAAAAGAAATTAAACCAAGCAAGTGGCAGTTATTTCTTTGAGTAATATTACTTTTATATTTATTTTTAAAATTTATTTTTTAATGTGTTTGCTTGTTACATATTGGACTCATAGTGATAGGCCTATTTTCAGCTTCTCCAGCACTGGGATTATGGGCATACACCACTATGTCCAGACTCTGTGGCTGGTTCAGCCCACCTTAGGGTGGGGTGGCCCAGCATGTGGTGCTGCGGATCAAACCACAACCCTGAATTTGCATAAGCAGGTGCTTAGTCTTCTGAGCTATCTTGTTGGCCCAATATTACTTTTAAAATAGTAATATATATATATATATATATATATATATATATATATATATATATATATATATTTAAAAGGAACAATTGTTCCCAAGATCTGGACTCTCAAGCTTCATATTAACCAGGAACATAAGTATCCATAAACAAGACACATTGGCACAATATAATTTATACTAGGACTCCCCGTGCATAGTCCCAGTGATTTGAAATTCATCACTAGCTAAAACAGTCAGTGTTTCTGTCTCATAATTTATGCAGATTCTTTTTATTTTTAGTAATTTTAATGAGAAATAACAATGAGATAGTTTCAAAACAGATTAGTAAGACAGCTACAATATTAATGAATTGCATATTGTTGTCTTTGTAGTAGCTATATAACTATCCTAATACACGCACACATGCACGCGCACACATACATACACACACACATGCACGTGCACACACACACACACACACACACAGACACACACAAACACGCACTCTGTGTATGTCCACCAAGTCATTCCAAGTTCTGGTTGAGTTCTGCTACTTCTTTGCTAATTTTTTGTCTGCTTGACTTATCTATTTGGGATAAAGGCATTCTAAGGTCTCCTGTTAAGATTTTGGTATTGGATGGATATTAGATTTTTCATGTCCATTAAGATTTGTCTTATATAGATGGGTGTTCCCATGTTGGGTCCATACATATTTTTGAGTGTTACTTCTTCATCTTGATTTTTTCCTCTAACCAGCACGTAGTGGCCTTCTTGGTTTGAAATGATCAATCTTGGTTTGAAGTTCAGGGTGTCTGCAAACAGGATTGCTACCACTGCTTTTTGCTGAGGTGCTGGGGCATGTTGTATTATTTTCCGTCCTTTGACTTTCCATCTATGAATTCCTTTATGAGTTAAGTGTGTTTCTTGTATACAGAATATTGTTGAATTTTGCTTCCTAATCCACTGTGCTCATCTATTTCTTTTTATTGGAGAATTAAGTCCATTTATATTGATGGTTTTAATTGGTATGTGTTGACTTATCATTGACATGCTAGTCACCTGCTATTGTTCACTCCTTTCTTTCCTGTATTTAATTATTTGTCCTATTTAGTGGATACACTCCTTCTTATTTGTGAAGTTCTGGTCATTTTGGTCCCTGTCTAAAGTATCTTTTAGTAGTCTGTGTAGGCTTAGCTTTTTCATCATGAAATTCTTTAGTTTTTCTTTGTTATGGAAGCTTTTCACTTCTGCATCAAACTTTAAATAATTTTGCAGGGTGTAGCACTTTGTGATGGAATTTGTTTTCATGAAGGTCTTGAAGCACTGTGTTCCATGCTCTTCTTGAATTCATCGTTTATGAAGAGAAGTCTGCCATTATTCTCATAGGGTTTCCTTAAATGTAATTTGTTTCTTTTCTCTGGTGGCTTTCAGTATATTGCTCTTATGCTAGATTTCTGTGATCTGCACTATAATATGTCTGGGTATATTTTTAATTGAGTTGATGTTATTTGGTGTTCTATATGCTTCAGTTACCTGTATGGAAGAGTGTTTCCCCATATTTGGGAAGTTTTCTGCTATTACTTCTGCCCATATCTTTTTTGCGTCATTTGTATTGACTCCTTTCTCATTCATGCCTATTAGTCTTATGTTGTTCATCTTTGCATTGTCTTCCAGATGCTGAATTATTTTGCCTGCATCCTAGTTGTTTTTAAGAGATCTTTTCTTACATTTTAAGTAGCTTCAGTGGTGTCTTCAAGATCTGAAACTCTATCTTAACTTTCATTCAAATTGTTTTGCCAGGTTCTTATTGAGATTTTAAATTCCTGTGTATATCTTTGAGTTTGGTTCATGCAATCTGTTTTTTTCCTATATTGCTCATTCAAGGATTCCATTGTATTTCTTTTTTTCCCATTGTATATCTAATCTCCTCCTTTTTATCAGTATCTTCATTAGATAGAGTTATTAATTCTTTCATAATATTTATCCTTTCCTGTTTTATTTCAGTGATTATTTCTGATTTGATTTCCTCTCTACTTTTCTGCAGTTGTTCCTTTACTCCAGATGCTATTAATTCACAGATTTCTTTTCTTTTTTTACTTCAGAAGTTATTTCTGATCTAATTTCCTCTATACTTTTCTGCATTTGTTTTTATTTCATTTTTAGTTTAGATGCTATTAATTCAGAGATTTCAGATGTGTGATTCCCATTTTGTCTTTCTTTCTTTGTCTTTTTGAGACAGAGTCTTGCTATGCAGTTCAGACTGGCCTTGAGCTCACTTTTGTAGCCCAAGCTGGTCTTGAACTCGCACCAATCCTCCTGACTCAGCCTCCCAAGTGCTGGGATTACAGGCGTGACCATTTTCTTTTATGCTAGTGTCTCCTGTAGTTTTTCTGGGTGGTCTCTGCAGCTGAGATTGCATTTTACTCTTTCTTTAGGTCATTTTTATAGCACTATCCTCACACCTTTGGTGTGAAGCTTTGGTGCAGTTATTCCCTTAGCTCCTACTTAAATTTTTCTTCAAGAGAAATTTTATAGTTTAGGCAGTTAGAGTTTTGTATTTATAGAACTATAGTTAGGAACACTAACAATGGGTAGTGATGATTAGAATTTGACAATCTTTTGTGCCTAATTTCCTCTGAATTTTAGACAGCAAGAGGAAATGTTATATCTCTGTAGCTAAGCAGATATTAAATTTGGAATTTGTATTTAATTAGTTCCTCTAGGTTCTGTCTGATCTCTTCCCCTTGATGTACCTGGGGTCTTCTAGGTAGACTAGTTAAGCTTGTCTGAACAGTTGCCTCCTCTGTAGATCAAGAGAAAAAGAAAGAAGTCACTCTCATAGATCTGGGTCTAGCAAAGTGTTTCAGCTTACTGGATCCATATCTACCAAGTTTGAAATTGTCCAGATGTGCCTCACTGCATCTGGCTCTTGTGCTCAACTTCTTCCTGTTGGAAGTGAACACACAGTGCTCCTCTTGGAAGATGGTCAGCTCTTGGATTAGCTGGGTGGGTCTGGCCTCTAGCTTCTATGCACAGAATTTTGCTACAACGTTCCACAGGATGTACCAGGCATGGGGTCTGCATGGGCAACTTCTGGTCATGGCAAGCCTAAAAAAGTTTCCACACACACACTGGGCCTAGTGTCTAGTTTGGGAAGTTCTTGTCCTAGCGAGCATGCAAATGTTCTTGCACACACACACATTGGGCCTGTGGTCTGTATGGGAAGGTTCCTGATATCAAAATAGTTTTATAAATCTGTGAATACAATAAAAGTCACTTAAAATGGTATAGTCTTATATACAAATCAGGTATTGGTATGTCTATTAAATAAACTAAAATGTTATGAACTGCAAATTGATATAAAATACTGATTTTATAAAATGAACTGTGATTTTAGGAAACAGTAGAAATAATATTGAATTCATCTAAACAAAGGCAATAAATTTGCAAAGGAACTATGTGATTATACTCAGAATACACATTTTTTAACCAAAGTATAGACATTAGAGAAAGGGAGTTCAAAACATGTGTTTTAGGTTCAGGTTTAAACTGCATTTAAAGAAATAAATTGCCAAATTTAACTCATCAAGAATAAAAACCTAAATGGTCAAGATAATGTAAAAAATTATACTTATTTCAATATGTAGTAAGTGATCTGTATATATTTGCTAAAGTTGTTGATGCAATTATTTTTCGGTATGACCAATAAATATGCCATCTAAGGTAGAATATATGATATATTTAGTACTCCTCTGGAAATTGGACATATGTGAGTTACTTAATGAGTTACCAATAGTCATAATAAACTATCACAAAAACATTACTGAGTACAGGGAATCCAAGACATGTTTCCCTAAAAGTTGTAGATCAAAGGGATCACGCATTATAGAACTGAGATTTCTTATACCATCACTCCTATCAGAATAAATACTGAGCTCTACTGACAGTTTAAGAAAAAAAGGCACGAATAATGCCTTTTCTCTTCCTACTTACTCATTTAATTTGGACTTCAATAATCATGTACAAGTAAAGTTTTGTGAGAGATAGGACCACACATATCCTAGTTAATTACACCCACATGGCAAAATCTCCAGAGAAATGTGAAAGTGGATATTGTGGCAAAAAATGCTGAGAACATTAGGAGCATAATTTGGGCCACATATTAAAGGAAGCACATGAACTTCTGTATATATGAGATATTTTGCTTAGTGAAAGTCTGTTAAATCTTAATTTTACATTAGACAACTATAAGTGGGAAGATAATAATTTTCTTATATTTTTAACTTCATTTGCAATATTCATTCTTATCTATAATTAATAACATTCTAGTCATTACACCAAACTGGGCAAACATTCCTTTCTCAAAGGTTAATATTTATTTTATGGAGACTAAAACAAAATTTGGAGAAGGGGAATACATGTAGAGTATATTATGAAATTTAAAATGAAATGCACTATTATTGTCTTTCAGATGAGGTAATAGAATTAGAAGCTATTATGAAACACAAATAGAAATTTACTATAGTTATTTATGGTGCTGCATTTTATGAATCAGACATTTTGTTACATGGTAATAGTAGCAAATAGTAATTGTGAATGTGTTTTGCATGATCAGTTATGTCAATTTTGAGATTAGGAGATTAAATATTTAAAATGGTGATTTTTGCATATTTATTTGATAATTCTTATTATGCTAATTTGGATTCTTGTTTAGGTATCTTTTACCTGGGTTGGGAAAATTGAGGTCATAAGTATTTATGTAAATGTTTCTGCAAAGGTAGGAGTTCTTTGGAGCTTCTTACCCCTAAACAACATTTACAATTGGAGGGGAGACAAAGGGGTTGGAAAATTGATTTAACATGTGTCATATTCCTGTGCCATTTCCACACAAGGAATTTAAGCTCTATGTACTGCAAAACATGCACAAAATATAGAAGATTGAAAGATGAATGAAGAAGAGAAAGAAGTAAGGGAAAAGAGACGATTAAACAATTTGGAGATAGCTCAGTGGTCTAAATGCCAACATGGCATACTCAGGCCCTGGAACCCTGGGTGTGCTATGCTGACCCCAAAACTGGGTGTGGTGGTGCATGCTTGTAGTCCCAGTGTTAAGGAAGCTGACACAGGAGGATAACTATGATTCTGAACTATGTAGTGAGATCCTGTATCAAATAAATAAATAAAAATTTAAAAAGCAATGATGAGTTACATACATGTATTAAATCTTCACAAGGAATATAAATATTATATACTTTGAACATGTAATAATACATATTAATAAGTAAATGAAAAAATGAGGAAAATAAAAATAATGGAAGTTTTTGTCTTTTGTAGATAAGGTTTGATCATCTAATTCAAGCTGGGCTTTAGCTCACTTTGTAGCCTAGGCTGTCCCTGAACTCATAGTGATCCTCTTGCTTCAGCTTCTTAAGTGCTGAGGTTACAGGCATGTGCCACCTCACCTAGATTTTGTTTGCTCTGAATACACTTATTCCATCATTCACTTTCTCAAGCAGTTCTAGAAGACATATTTCATGGTCATACTTAATTGTTCAGCTCCTCTATGTCAGGAATGTCTTGAATGGATTAAAACAGTTTAGTTTTTATGGTCATTTTTACTTCAGAAAAGAGTCAGAAGTCACACCATGCCATATCTGATGAATGAGATAGGTGAAGACATGCCATAATGATTTTTTTTCCAATTTTTTTATTGTTCAAATTTAACAATGGTTATGTTACATATTTTCATCATCAGATCAGTTTAGATTAATAAATATAGGTATATAAGATTGATCAAACAATTAAACATGCCATAATAAATTTATAAGCATGCTTTTACATTATATGGAACTTGACAGCTGCTGAAATAATGGATTTTAAATGTAGAGTTTCTAGCATATATTTTGACTTATGGGAATGAAAATTAGACAACTTCATGCAGAAACCTTAAAACTTATTTACTGTTATTTTACACTAAGTACATGGGTTTAATATGTAATACTGTAAATACTATATGATTTTAATATTTTTGTGTTCCTGTGGGAATATCTCTGATTTACTTTCTGGAAAGGCTAGGCTGTGTTAAAGTTAACACAACAGATCATCTAAAATGTACAATTTTTGTAGTAAATTAAGGAGACTGTGAGCACAGGTCAAAAAGAATAAAAATTACTGCTTGGAAATAGATACCTAATTTTTTTCAGATAGGGTTGAATCAAGAAGATATAAAATGTACAATTTTTGTAGTAAATTAAGGAGACTGCCAGCACAGGTCAAAAAGAATAAAAATTGCTGCTTGGAAATAGATACCTAATTTTTTTCAGACAGGGTTGAATCAAGAAGATATAAAATTCCCAAATAATCCAAAATTGATGCAATTGAAGAATGAAAAAACAAAACAAAACAAAACAAAAAAACCCTAGCATCTTAATTATTTTACACATTGTTGAGACATAATACAAATACTGAAAATTGAAAGAGGAATTGTTTATTATAGGTCACAGTTAGCAGAGGTTTATGTTCATAATCACCTGGCCCGAAGGCAAGGTGTCATGGCAGAGTGGAATCACAGAAACAAAACCATTCATTGTGGGCATAAGTCAGCAAATCAATGAAATAGTGGAGAAGCAGTGGTCCTCCTTCTGTCTCATATTCTGTAAGGCTACCTGCCCTTTGAACTGGTAAGACTCACACCCAGGTTGAGCATTTTCATTATTCACACCCAGAGCTATGCCAAACCAATCAGTGGATTAATTTATTAATCATATATTCTTGATCTCAACACCACAAAATTAACCATAACATCACATCACCTCTCAAAATATCAAGTCACCCCTGAGAGGACTCACCTACGTCCACATAAGCCTTTAGGGATACTATTTAGATATAAGCTGTACCACCCACAAAATAAATATACCCTAAGTCCTCATGGATTCACTATCAAACACTTAAAAGAATTTTAGAGAAGATATAATGTCAATAATCTTCAAAATGTTTAATGGAATTAAAAGAGAAGCCTTATTCCCAAAGTTATTCCCGAAATCAAGAATTACCCTGACTCAAACCTGGAAAAGACTCAATCAAAAAAAGAGAACTTCAGACAAATCTTTCTAATCAATAGAGCTGCAAAAGTCCTCAATTAAAAACTGGCAAGCAGAATGCAAAAAGTCATCAAAAAGTTAATGTACCATGACCAAGTAGGATTCATTCCAAGCACACAAGGGTAGTTTAACGTAGGCAAATCAATAAATGTAATACATGATTTAACAGAAACCAGGACAAAAATCACATCATCCAAATAGATATAGAAAAGCATTTGACAAAATCCAGCTTTGATCCATGATAAAACAACACCCTGGAGAAAATAGGTCTCTCTTTTTGTATGTGTGTGTGGAACTGAGGGATAAAACTCAGGAGATTGCACTCATCAAGCAGGCACTTGTGCCCATGAGCTATCTTCCCACACTATGTGCGGTGTCCATGTCAGCACAAAATGTTTTTTGTCTGAGATATCCAGTGAGACTTGGGACTTGAGCAAAGATACATCTATGAGGGCCTTAGACCCTAACTTCTGATGTTCCTTTTCAGTGGTAAGACCAAGCAGGACAAATGTTAATGGATCAGGCTGTAGTGAATTTTCCTATGAGGGCAGGGAACTGAATGACTTACCCACTCTGTGATGGACAGGGTAAGATGAAATTCCAGTTATCCTCGAGCTTATAGATGGAACTGGGTCCCTATAGTGTCTGTATGTTGGGGCATGCTCATACCCAGTATCCTTGTTTGCCACACGTGCTAGGAAGAGCTTAGGTGGCAGCGTTGTTTAGGCTTGGCATTATTTTGTTAAGGTTGTGCTTTCATGGGAATTCTGAGTGTCACAGTCAAAAGTTGGCATTTGTGTATAGTTAATTTTGGTCTCTATTACTGAGGACATGGAAAGTCAGGTTAAGTAAGTTTCCCTGTGGAGTTTGAGGGTGGAGATCTGTCTTGTGAGCTTGGTGTGAATGTCCGATGTAGATGGGGACATAAAATAGGAATTCATAATTATTTCTTCAGGAGAATGTGGGTCTATATTAGCACCTGATTGTCAGAATTTTATCTGAGTATCAATCACCTTGAAATATAAAGTGTGACCAAAGAACTGTTATTTCTTATCTATCATGAGTATTTTGGCAGTTAAATTCTTATAGAATGTTAATAGAGAGTAGTTAAACTTTTATAGAGCAACAGTCATAGTAGTGTCACATAACACTCATATAAGATAATGAAATCTATTTGGTTGGTCAGCTTTAAATGAATTATATAACACATATATGTTTGTTAGAAAATTATCATTTGAGAGGCCTGGTGGGATGGCTCAGTGTTCTAAAGCCCCTGCTTGGGAAAGCTTGGGCGGCTTCAGGGACCACGGTTCCATCCCCGGCACCACATGCTGCACCAGCCCTGCCCTTGGGGTGGGCTGAGCCGGCCATAGAAAATGAGTGAATAAACAAAGGTTCTGAAACAAGAAAAAAAAAAATTTAAAAATAAAAAAAAGAAAATTATCATTTGACCGATGACCTCATGTTGCTTTGACATGAATGTCTTATATTGTCCAAAGAATAAGAGGAATACATTTAAACTAATCACCAAATTATTGGGAGTGTTCTTTAAGGAGATTATTAGGGGCTCTCTAATGATGAAGAAAGGGTGGTCACCCCTCCAGTCACCAATCACGTCCTGTCCAATTATTTCTACACATTTTAATGATTTTTGTTTAATTATAAATTACTTTTCATATTACTTAGACCAGCTGGTAGCTCAGGAGAAAGCATATTTTTGTCTATATTTTAGAGTTCAAATAAATAAGGAACAGCTATTTACAGAATGATATATAGAAACATACATAGGACACACATAGATATCTTTATAAAATCAGAGTGAACTCAGATATATTTCTGGCCAGGTTAAATTGTGACCTTTTAAGTTTGTAATTATGAGAGACTAATCAGAATTTTTGCAGGTCAATTAGCAGAGATGTCTTATAAAGTGTTTTGAGAGCATAAAAATATCTTATTTATAGTTATCAAGTTTGAGTAGGAGCAAGCAAACAGAGCAGATTATAAGGATTAGGCACATCACAATAGAAGAGCACTGATAACTCACAAGTCCTGGACTTATAGGCTCACAAGAAGGACATTCTCAGAGGAGGGACAGGAAGCTGTGGTTGTAACAGGACACCACCTTTCTAAGAGACTGAGAGTCCAGCACTGTGAGGGAGTGGAGAGCAGTGGCAGGCCTGGCTTGGGAGAGCAGAAAAGATAAGGGCCTACATTTTGTGGGCTGTTATCTTTGAACACCCCTTTGCAGAGGAACTGAGCACATCCAGCCAGGGAAAAAGAGATTTTAGAAGTAAAATGGAAGGGGGAGGTGAAGAATGTTAGGAATGTAGGACAGATCAGCAGATGAGAGGAAGGCAAGGGAGAGGGGGAAAAGAGAAAGTAAAGAATCTTTTCAGCCCCTGAAAGTTGACAATTCAGAAAGTGAAGTAGCATCTGTCCTGGGAGGGGCTGCTGCAATGGTGCAAACATTGTCTGCTCCAGTGGTGGCCTGTGATGGAGCAAGCTGTTGAAGAAGTGGCTTTGTAGGCTGTGGTTCTTTGGGGCAGGGTGTAGCAGCAGGTAGAGCACAGGATGATTGCAAAGAGAAAAGAAAGCAAGGACATAGGGGACCTTGGACTATTTACATATGTAGCAACAAATGTCACCTAAGTCAATGAAAATGTTATACTCAAGAGTTTTCTTAGTGCAGCCAGATGGTCCTATTGTCCAACTTGTATTTTGGCCAAGCTGTTTGGCAGAGGAAACCTATGTTTTCGACTTTGAGGTTAGAGAAGCCCAAGAGAGTTCTAAGGACAGACTTAAGACAATCTAGGACAGAAGAATAGTTTTGAGAGGACATTGAAGAAGAATTGTCCATGGTGAAGAAGACAGAGTAAGAGGGCATGTGAAATGAGGTTAAATGTGACTATCATGTTGTTGGAGTCCCAAAAGGGACATGGGGCCAAAGCCTTCCAAACAGGTATCCTTGATCAGAGAGGAGGCTGATTTGCAGGAAGTAATAGCTTAGCATGTCGACAGAACTTTATAGTGGGTCAAGGGCTGGCTGAGAGGAGTAGAGCTAGGAGACAAGCCATCCAAAGTAGAGACAGTTGCCTTCAGGGCAAAGTCAGGATGAAATAGAAAATGAAAGAAGAGAAAAAAAAAAAACATTGGTGTTGGAGAAATCCTGGAAGGTACCCTGAAGGAATTCAGAGGCTATACATTCCTGGTATTAGTTGAAGCAGACACAGGAAAGAGGGTTGGAAGCAGAGGAGAGCAAGTCATTTGGGAACAGCATTTATCTTCAAGACATGTAGAGAAGGAAAGAGAAAATGAAAGTATAAAAAGTGATCTCATCCTGGCTAAAGTTGCAAGGGAGCTTTGGAGACAATGATTGCTGAAAAACTGAAAGGGAGCTGACTGTAGTCAGCAAGTCCTGAGGGACAAATGACCCCTTTATTTCTTACCTAAATAAGTTGGGCAGCCGGGCGTGGTGGCTCATGCCTGTAATCCCAGCACTTGGGAGGCTGAGGCAAGAGGATCGGTGTGAGTTCGAGACCAGCCTGGGCTACAAAAGTGAGCTCAAGGCCA